>PVHP010012034.1:0-43861 GCA_004024765.1 Zapus hudsonius
CTCCTTTCCCTTCCTCTCCTCCCTTTCCCTCCCCTCCCTTTCCCTCCCCTCCTCTCTTCTCCTCCCCTCCCTTCTCCTCTCCTCTCTTCTCCCCTCCTCTCCCTTCTCCTCCTCTCTCCTCTTTCCTTCTCTTCTTTGTTTTTGAGGTAGGGTCTCACTCTAGCCCAGGCTGACCTGGAATTCACTCTTTAGTCCCAGGCTGGCCTCCAACTCCTGTCTTTGCCTCCAGAGTGCTGGGATTAAAGGTGTGTGCCACTACACCTGGCAGATTTAATCTTTAAAAAAATATTATATTTATTTATTTGTAAGGAGAGAGAGAGAGAGAGAGAGAGAGAGAGAGAGAGAGAGAGAGAGAGAGAGAGAGAGAGAACATGGGCATGCCAGGGTCTCCAGATGCATGTGCCACTTTGTGCATCTGGCTCACATGGGTCCTTAGGATCTGGAGGCAAGTGCCTTAACCACTGAGCCACATTTACAACCCAGCATCTTTTTAAGAAAATCTTTGTATGAGGTATGATCTCTGTCTATCCAGGCTAACCTAGAACTCACTCTCTAGTTCCAGGCTGGCCTCAAACTCATGGCCATCCTCTTCCCTCAACATTTCGAGTGCTGGGATTAAAGGTGTGTGCCACCTGTGATGGTTAGGTTTTATTGTCAACTTGACCTTTTTAGTAACTCTTGGGTGGGTCTCAGGATGTTTACAGGAAGGCAGCCTTTCAGTAGGGGGCAGGATGTAAAGAAGCTCAAAGGAGCTAGAAGTAAACATCTTTTTCTGTATGGGCCATGCAGGAAGGAAAGTCCAGAGACTCAGGAAGCCATTAAGTCTGGGATAGGGTTGTGGGACCCCACCCTAAGGCTATATAAAGGGGAAAGAATTCTCTCCTGGCCTCCCTGATTGTTGGCTGCTGGTGCTTTCCTACCCTTTCTGGACATCAGAACCCAGTTTCCTTGGCCTCACATCGTGGACTTGAAGAGCAGCTGCTCCCCAGGGAGCCATCAGGCCTTCTGGGCTGGATTGGGACTGCTGAGACCTCCAGCCACGTGGACTGAACAGCTACTGGTTTCTTCACCTGTGGGCCTGCTGTTGTTGGACTGTCGTAAACTACCCCAATAAAATCCCTTTTATTCCATTCTGTCAACTCTGTTTCCTCTAGAGAACCCTGACTAATACACCACCATATCTGGCTAGCCTTACCTATGGTTTTTCCAAAAAACTTTGGTTTACCGATGAGATTGGTGCATCTTAGATGTGGTTTGTCGCCCAAGAGATCATGTGTTAAAAGCTTGGTTCTTAGTATGAGAGGTGACTGGATCTTTAAGCCCAGTGGGAAGCCCTTGGGTCCACAGGTGTGCTGCCCTCAAAAGGAATGAAAGCAGTTTTCCTGGGACCTTTGGAGAGTTCTCATAAAGGAAGCTGTCTGAAAGTTCAAGTTTGATCCTACACAGCCTTCTTGCTTTCTATCTGGCGGTGTGATCTTCCATTACCATACATGCTCCTGCTGTGTTGGTCTTGTAGTTCCCCAAAACTTTTACAGCTACCTGAGTTAACTTACAGATCAAAAAGTTATTTGGGGAGAGGGGATGGAGAGATGGCACAGTGGGTAAGGTGCTTGCCTGACTGAGAAGCATAGCGACCTGGGTTCAATTCTCCAGTACCCCACATAATGCCAGTTTTCTGACTTTACAAAGTGGTGCATGCATTTGGAGTTTGTTTGCAGTGACTGGAGGCCCTGACATGCCCATTCCCTCTCTCTGTCTCTCTTCTCTGTCTCCCTGCTTGCAAATAAATACATACAAATATTTTTAAAAGGTTAGTTGGATTCACATTTCCAGTCCATGATCAGTCGTTCTTGATGCTTTTGGGCCTCTGGTAAGGCAGTGCATTTTGGCAGGGGCATGTTGTAGAGAGAAATCACCCATTCCTTGGCTGGGAAACAGGAAAGAGGACCAAGCCAGGATCTCATAGTCACATACATGAACCTTTGGGGGACATGGCACATCCTACAGTAGTTGCTCCCAAGTAGAAGCTGAAAGTAGGTAGTCATGTGATCTTGGATTTTCAGCCTCAAAAATCAGGAGCTAAAGAACCAATAATTTCTCCTTTGGAAGTATTGGGGATGAACAGAGGTCCTCGAACAAACACTTTATCACTGAGCTACACCCCAGGCTCCCACCTTCGGTTTGATTTTGTTTTAGATAGTGTTTTGCTAAGTTGCCCAGGCTGGCCTTGATTCTCCTGCCTTAACCTCCTGAATCTCTGGGTCACAGTCTTTCTCGGGTGTCTCATCGACTTACTCCTATTTGCAGTTCTATGTATTTAATGATGGCTTTGTCACCTCCCTGTTGCCTCAAGCTCTATTAGTGTAGAAGAAGGGACACTTGGGCAGAGACAAATGTTTCTTGGGAATGGTGTCTGGACTTCTGTTTCTTTTTACACCGACTACAGCCATTTGGAATGTAGGTTCTAACTCATCTCTGCCCAGTGTCTCTCTGGCTCCTTAATTAGGTTTCTTTCTGGCTCCTTGAGGCAGGAGCTCACCACATTTTCCAGGTTTTAGTACAGCTTGGGCCCTCCCACTCGAGCAAGGTAAATCATACAGCCGTTCTTATTTGGAAGGGCCCCAAACATAGTTATCTGTTCATTTCTATCTTTTTTTTTTTTTAAATTAGGGTCGCACTCTAGCCCAGGCTGACTTGGAGCTCACGCTGTAGTCCCAGGTTGGCCTTAAACTTGAAGCAATTCTCCTACTTCTGCCTCCCAAGCACTGGCATCAAAGGTGTGTGCCACCCTGCCCACCGTCTATTTCTGTCTTTCAAGCGTGGTGTTCCCTCGTGAGATTCCCATACCCCACACCCTCCTGCCTCAGTGCCCCATCATGCTCGGCTCACAACCTGACTTTCAGACATTTGTCAGCTCATGAACACATCCTTCATCTCGGAGTCCCTTGGGGCCAGCCTGTTTTCACTTGTCATTCTCACCTGATGTAGAAGTTGTCTGGGATTTGTCATCTCTCTGAGAGCTCTGCTGTCCCCTTCATGCTGATCACAGCAGGCGGATGGGGATTCTGAGCGCTAGAACACCTGGACAGCTGTGGCAGTGGTGTGAGATCCATCTGGCTACACAGGACCTTGTCAAAACAAACTAGCTATGTATGTGGCCCAGGATGACCTTGAGTTCCCCAGCTTCCTGTCTTCACCTCTCAAATCCTGGGACTTCGGGCATGAGCCACCACACCTGATGTTTTGGGTTTGGTTTGGTTATTTTTTCTTAGACAGGTCCTTGCTATGCAGCCAGCCCTGGCTAGATTCAGGCTTGCAGAGGTTCTAAGTGGGCACTGGGAATTCGAACCTGGGATGGCGCTGATCTGGGCACACGTGCCTGAAACCCCTCAGCTCCAGTTGGTGAGAGCTGTATGTTATGAACTGCAGTGTTTTTACTCCCGAGCAATGGCTTAATTGTGGAAAACAAAGAGTTTTCAAATTTTCCTACTGTAACTCCTCAGCATGTATCAAATTATGTTTTTGTGTATGTCTGAATGCTTTATTAAAATTTTGTTTGACCTTTCTGGCTTCAGTCTCATACAAATGTTAAATGAATTTGGCTTGGGCTAAAAATAGAATTTCCTACAATTTCTGAGACGACTCTAAATATATTCCCTGATTTTTCACTATGTCTACAAAGAAGCCTTCTCAGCATCGATGATGATCAAACGAAAATATTGGTCATACTGAGTGCAGCTGGGGAGGGAGGCTGAGGCTTGGGACCACAGGGCAGCTTTGACTGTATAATGAGTTTGATGACAGCCTGGGCTACGTGAGAGCTTATCTCAAAAAAGAAAAAGAGAAACATATTGATAAACTCTGGGAAAAAAAAAACCAAGAGGCTCTCTGTGCCTGTAGTATCAAAAAATGCAGATTTAAAAAAATATTTTATTAGTTCATTTTCAAGCAGAGAGAGAGAGAGAGAGAGAGAGAGAGAGAGAGAGAGAGAGAGAGAGAGAGAACCAGGGCCACCACCTTGTGGGTCTGGCTTATGTGGGTCCTGGGGAATTGAACAGGGGGCCTTAGGCACTGGAGGCAAGTGCCTTAACCACTGAGCAATCTCTCCAGCCCACCTACCCCTCTGCTTTCCAACTAGTCCCTCTTCCATTTTCAGGTCTTTTCCCCCCTCCTGCACCACCATAACAGAATGTAGGTGGGCCCAGCGTTTGTGCAAGTCTTGTGCTGATAAGGACAGTTGCTGTGAAGTCCTGGATGCAATGGATGCTTCATGTCAGGAAGGCAGCATTCAGAAGCACGTTCCCCAGCCTCTGGCTCTTATTCTTCATCTTATCTCTTCTTCCACAGTGTTCCCTCCACAATCGCTTCTTCTCAGCACTTTGGCAAGTTTTGAGGCTCCCCAGTAGTCCCCGCAATCTGCTAAAAGAAGCTTGCTCAGCAAAGGTGAGGGCGCTCCTCTGTGAGCACAAAAATAAACATTTGGAGGGCATGATGTATCCTTGCAGCAAAAACAACAGTAGTCGTTTCCTCCTCTAGGGATTGTGACTGTCCCCAAAATGAGCTTTTTTTTCTTCCTGTTTCATTTGCATTAGGCTTTTGATCTCAGTACCAGGCATGAATTCCCTCTCATGGAATGGGCCTCAAATCCAATCAGAGAGCAGTTGGTTAACCCAATATGAGTCATGCTTGCCTGACTGGTGGATTGAAGAGTTGATTCTTTACGTAAAACACACACACACACACACACACACACACACACACACACACACACACACAAAGCCATGTCATTAGTATACAAATTTGTTTTGGTTTTAATAAATGACAAAATTGTATGCATATGAAAGAATTGTTTTAAAAATAATTCTTTTAGGCAGGTGTGGTGGTGCACACCTTTGATCCCAGCACTCTGGAGGTAGAGGTAGGAAGATCACCATGAGTTCAAGGCCAGCCTGAGACTACAGAGTGAATTCCAGGTCAATCTCGACTACAGTGAGACCCTATCTCAACTGACTCCACCCCACCAAAAAAAATAATTTCTTTTCACATTGTGTTGAGAACCTCTGTACATACAGACAATATGCTATGATCATAATCCCCGCCCACCACCTTCCCTTGCCCCTTCCTGAACCCCTCCACTGAACCCCTTCTTCTTTCCGACTGGTCTCTCTTCTATTTTGGCGTCAGCATCTTTTCTCTCCTATTATGCAGGTCTTGTGTACGTCATGAACACATGGCCACTTTGAGTCTGGAAGACAGCGTTGTACACACTCGTATCTGGTCTTGCATCCTCTCGGCCACTGCTTCTACTGTGGATCCTGAGCCTTGGAGGATCGAGTTCATGTGTTGTGAGATGGAATCACACATAGCATAAACTGTCTTTCAGTCTGTCATGTAGCTGAGGGTGACCTTAAACTCCTAACTTCTTGTCCTCACTTTCTGAGTGTTGGATGACAGGCAGGTGCCACCATGCCTGGTGCATTTGGTGCTGAGGTTTGAATCCTGGGTCCTAATGTATGCTAAGCAAGCATTCTACCAACTGAGCTACACCCCAGCCCTAAAATAAATTCCTTTATGGTTTATACCAGTAAGTATTTGATTCCTATACTTATTTTATACACATACTATCTATCTGGGCGTCATGTGATAATTTATTGGAAAAGGGTTGTGAGTAGAAAGGGTTTAAGTAAGAAGTCTGGATCTAGAACAAAAACACAGTGGAAATAAAATGAAAATAAATAAGCTGAAAAACAATGCAAAGGGAAATAACATAAATTAAAATTCATAATTTGGGAGAATACATACATATATTTTCATCTGGAATACACATTGGGTAACTTGTTGAGAATCAACTTAATTTTTCATGTGACTAACTTCACTTGGCCTAAACCATTTGTTGAATATTCTATCTTTTCAACATAGGTTTGAAATGACAGATACATATATATTTAAAACCATGCTTTCATGCAAGACATTTTTCAAATACCATTTAGTCCAATACCTCCACTATTATGAAAGGCCTAGCGATATCTTTGAAGGTCCTTTAAAAAAATGTTATAACCCCCAGATGGCAGTTAGTGCAGTGCTGGAAGGCACTGCACAAGCTGCCAGGGGAAGCTGATCAATGACAGCCGGAGTAAACAGAGACCACTGGCATGAAACACATTCTGCGGCCATGAATAGGCTGACCACACCTCCTACTGGGAGAGAACAGTGAACCAAGAAAGGACTACTTGTGCAATGGAGGAGCCTGGGCCTGGGGGAGACAATCAACAGCTTTCAAATTTGGCCAATTTTCCACTTAGTGAGGGGGACCCCTTGTCTGGAACTTGGGATTCAGGGCGATAGACACCGGATCCCGTACTCTTGGGCTCCCAAGACAAGATGCACTATGGGAACAATTGACGGGGAGGCTACTAAAAGTAGAATCTAGGTAATCCAGAATTGTGTATATTTGTTAACCTATACTGATCTCACTCTCCGATGGAGATTGTGTTTGTATTTTTCAGGATGCAGCGAGAGAGCTGGGGCCCATCTAACCCTACCAACCGACCCTAGGCAGATAGCTGAGATCCTGGCAAGAGAGGAGCCACCACAGTCATATCCTGGAGGATCCATATGGAACCCCACAATGAATGACAGGATGAACTAGGGACCCACAGTCACAGCCATTCAATCAACACAGGATAAGCCAGTGAGACAGAAACCAACAATTTTTGACACAAAGACCCCTAAGCTCACAACGTTAAAGCAACCTTAATACTCACCAACCATGACTCAGGGAACTGAGCAGAAGAGGGGGCGGAAAGATTGTGAGAGCCTTGGTGGGGGAGACTATCCAGAGGCATGGCACCCCTCAGTGACAACATACTAGGACCAGGAGAACCTGGCTGAATGCTAGGCTATCCATGGTCCCCTGCCCCAAGGACTGATCCAGATGGCCCACAGAGAGGATATCCAGCTGATCGGGGATGGGGAGGGAGAGCATTGGGGAATTGGGGATAACAACTCATTGTTCACTAAATAATGTAACTCATTATGGACAATAATATATATATATATATATGTTATAAAGCCGGGCATGGTGGCACACGCCTTTAATCCCAGCACTCACTCAGAAGGCAGAGGTAGGAGGATCACTGTGAGTTCAAGGCCAACCTTGAGACTTGTGAATTCCAGGTTAGTCTGGGCTAGAGTGAGACTCTACCTCAAAAAAAAAAGTTCTAACCCCTATGACATCTGGGTGACAGTTGTCATCATGGGCTTCTTGGGACATAACTACTGTCACCTTGTCATGAGTGGAGAAGCTGGAGAAGCTGCCTGGGAGCACAGTGGGTTTTTTTATATTTTAATATTTTTATTTATTCATTTTCAAGCGGAGATACACACACACAAGAGATAGATGAGAGAGAGAGAGAGAGAGAGAGAGAGAGAGAGAGAGAGAGAGAGAGAGAGAGAGAGAGAGAGAGAACCAGGGCCACCACTTTGTGGGTCTGGCTTCTTTGGGTACTGGGGAATTGAACCCAGGGCCTTAGGCACTGGAGGCAAGTACCTTAACCGCTGAGCCATCTCTCCAGCCCAACAGCACAGTGTTTTGAGGAGTGGCCTAGTACATTTTGGGAAGGATGGTCCACCCTGTAAATCTAGCCCATCTCTCATCAAGTCTGGCCAAAGTGTGCGGAGAGATGTTACAGGAGTCTGCGTTTCAAAGAGTGAGTGAATTTTGCCAGTGAGTGTAACCATCACAGCACAATGATGTCTGTGCAGTTTCCTTCTGACACCACTGGAGGGGATTCATTTCCTTGAGAGAACTGGACATTTTCATGCCTTCACGACAAGCGAGAGTCACTGATTGTAGTATGCGGACAAAAGGGAAGGGCTTTGCTTAGGGGATCCACTCTTCTCTTGATCCATTCAACTTATTTGAGTTTCAATTTCCTTATTCAGAGAAGGTATTTGGGTCTACAGGGTCTTTTGGCTTTCAGCTAAGAATAGTATTACAGTTCTGTAATAATGTTGCTCCTCTCTTTGCTGATGAAAACCTTTGTGTTTTTATTTATTATTATTATTATTATTATTATTATTATTATTATTATTTGGTTTTTCGAGGTAGGGTCTCGCTCTAGCCCAGGCTGACCTGGAATTCACTATATAGTCTCAGGGTGGTCTCAAACTCATGGTGATCCTTCTACCTCTGCCTCCCGAGTGCTGGGATTAAAGGCGTGTGCCACCACGCCCGGCTTGTGTTTTTATTTTGAGTTTTGCTATGCAGCTCAGGTTGGTGTGTACTTTGCTATGTAGCCCACACTGGCCTGTAACTAAGGATCCTCCTGCCTTAGCCTCCTGCGTGCTGGGATTACAGGTGTGGAACACTATGCCTTGCTTCAAACCTTTTAATAGATAGGTTGAGCACTTGCTATGTGTGAATAATTCTCCTGATCAGAGATAAATAGGACCCAAGGACTATGTTATGGGTTTATAAAAGAAATGTGTTTATTTGGAGGAGGGACATGGAATGGAACCTCACTGTGAGCTGATTGTACAACATGCTCTCAATTCCAAGTTGGAATGTGGGCTCTGTGAGGTACTGTCACTCTATTGTGAGACAGACCCTCGGGATCCTATCATTCCCTTTTCTGGCTTGGGGTTGGAATAAAGAACTGAACGGTGCTGGTATTCAAGAAATCTTTTGTCTGGGGTAGCATTGAGAATCATACATTTTTTGGAACACCCTAGTTTAGGACTAACTCCCAACAGTTGGGAAGCTGCACCCACTGAGTAGTCTGGAAGTGACTAACCTCTGCTACAAGGATTTCATGATGCCTCACCAGTGCTGTCTCTCTTCCTACGGAAAACAATACAGTTCTGTTTTCTTAATAATATCACAGGTTGACCTAGATTTCACTTGTAGTCTCAGGTTGGCCTTGAACTCACTAATGGTGGTCCTCCTACCTCTGCCTGGAATTAAAGGCATATACCATTATGCCCGGCTCTGATTTTATTATTTTAGATTTAATTTCTCTCAATGCTTTGCAGATACCATACAAGTGATATGTGTTTAAAACCTTTGAACTCAGCTGGGCATTGTGGTTTACACCTTTAATTCCAGCACTTGGGAAGCTGAGTTAGGAGGATCACTGTGAGTTCAAGGCCTGTCTAGGGTAGAGTGAGATCTTGAAAAAAAATTTCCAAAACATTTGATTTCTTACTTCACACTTGACCGTAGCCAAAAGACCAAGAAGCAGAGAATCAATGACTTCAGAAAGGTGAGCTCTAGCCAAGATGAAGGAATGAGGAATGTAGAGGAGGAATTTTTGGCCAGCACATTATTAATTAATTAATTAAGGGCATGGAACGATGGCTCAGCTGTCATGAGCATTTTAACTGTGCAAGCAGTGTGGGCCTGGGGGCGATGGGGGTCTGCTCGAGTTCAATTACTACGACAGCCATGCCCACTGGGGTGTGTATCCCTAGTCTGGAAGGGGAGCAGAGACCTGAGGTCACTGGAGCTTGTGAAAATGAGAGCATCCCCTGAAATTCTGCTGTGGCCTCTGCAGGTGAGTGCACCCCCTCCCTCCACCACATACACACACACAGGTGAGTGCACAGGACACCACATGGGCACACACACACACACACACACACACACACACACACACACACACCACTCCCACCACATTGCAAACGTACACACAAACACAAACATGTCAGAAAAAAGTGAATGGGATAACGTGGACCATGGAGACCCATGGGAAGTGGTAAGCTGGAGAGGAACCGAATAAGAAACATGGTTTGGGGGAACTGAGTGGGAAGGTTCTTGTCCACTTTCTGTATTCAGCCTGTGGGACGTGACAAGAATGGATTCATAAGCATATGAAATTGTGAATTTATAGCATCTGGCACTAATCTCAATAGTCATTGGACAGAGTCTGTATACGCCACATTTACTTTTTCATACATTTAAAGAAAAATGTCTTCCCTTTTCATTTCAGTTCCATCTGAACTGACAAACGATAAGAGATTTGAAAACGACAACTTTGTATATTTCCAGATGTGACTGGGTGTGTTCAGGGTGGCATGGCCATAGACTAGTTTGCACATTAAATAAATGATCAAATGATATGTAGATAATTATTTCCATCTACTCATAGTGCAATGACTTTTGAGAATGTTATTTGAGCTACTTTTCATTAGGGCAGACAGATGAGGAAGGCTGTGGTCTGTAGCACAGAGCACTGCGCATAACTGCGGTAATCCACTGTACATCCAAGGCCAAGGAATAGTCCATGGACTTTAGTTGGATGATGAAAACAAAGCAGAGTGTCTGAATAGGGTGCTGAAAGCTTAGAGTTAATGAGAAAGGAATGCATGTTACAGGTTTCATTTGTACAGCTTCCCCAAAGATCTGGCATGTCCAACCTTCTGACATTGCACTACGATAGTATATTGTCATCTACAAGTCTCATGCTTCAGAAGCAAGCAACTGAGTTACAACAAAGTCCTATGTGCTAAGCCATTTTACAGCCAATTTACAGTTTTGTGCTGTGCTGCAGTCATAGCTAACCTTAGCTATAAGTGACTGCATGTGACCTGCCGGCCGCAGCTGGGCATTCCTGGTTGTCCATACTTCCAATTCAGATCTTATGAAAGGTCATCATAATTCAAATTTCTGTGCCAGCTTACACCAAACAAGCCATCTTTCCAACAGAAAACCACAGTGTTTAAATGTTCTGTGGTGCTATTTATATTCAGTAATCTTTCTCAACAACTGTAACTTTATTAGGAATAGGTAGATCTTTCTGGTACCTCATGTGTGGCTGGCACGGAAAGAGATTCCATAAAAGTTTGGGGTTGGTGATGAGTCAGTGTACAGGAGTTCCACATTGAGTCATAATTGGCTTTGTGTTGGGAGAGTACATATCAATTGGTGAAATCAGCCAAGAGGAGAGGAAGTTTGGAATAACAACATAGTACCCCTATCCCCGACAAGGTCATCTTTAACCCCAGGACAGAAGTGTATAGACCATCAGGATGTCCAGCCTGGAGAAAATGTCTACAGCAGATTTGATGGAGAACCTTCGGGAAGAACTCACCTGTTTCATTTGCTTGGACTATTTCAGCAGTCCAGTGACCACTGAGTGTGGACACAGCTTCTGTCTAATGTGTCTCCTTAAGAACTGGGAAGAGCATAACTCCCCTTTGTCCTGTCCCGAGTGCTGGCGGACCTTGGGGGCCCCTCACTTTCAGGCCAATGAGCGTCTGGGGAGGCTGGCCAGCATTGGCCGACAGCTGCGCTCCCAGGTGCTGCAGGGCGAGGAGGAATCCAACAGCTCTGGGAGGACACCAGCAGCCACCAGGTCCTTCTCTGATGATGAACAGAGTGTCATTTCTTTCGCAGCACAAAGTCACGGCATAAACAGAGCGTATCTGTCCAGTGAGGCCGAGGAACAGCACAGAGTAAGATGGGCTGCCCGAGGGAAACCCCAGGACCCACAGCCAGTTCCCCACAGTCGTCTCTATGGGTGACAGTCCTGGGTCCTCATGTCCAGAGAGCACACCACACACCTGCGTGGATCCTGCCCTCCTCACCCAAGTTTTTAGAGCCGTGACATTGTCTAGTGACCAGTGCTCACCACTCTGCTCTGTTGCAGGAGAAACTCCAGGATGTCCTAAATCTTTTAAGGAAAAAGAAGAAGGAAGCTCAGGCAATCCTGAGCCATGAGAAAGAACGAGTGGTACTATGCAAGGTCAGTGCCTGTCATTAGGATCTGGTGTATGTATGACTCCCGAGGGGTCTCTTGGGCTACTTAGTAGAAAGTCAGGGGGGCAAAAAAGACAGTTTTGAGTCTTTGCAGGGCTTTGCTTTGGGCTGCCGGGTCTTTTTCACCTGGGAAACCTTACCATTCAGCCCAAGCTGTGAAATACCTAGGTGACCTCGGCTGGCCTCTGTGATGATGGAATCTCATTATTTTCAACATCAGGTAGAAGCTAGTTTTAAGAAGTAGTATCCAAATGCTTTGGGGAAATACATGTAAATTAAAAAGAATGGATAAACATGGCAAAATATTCGTTTGAATTATACCCAAGCAAATGCCCAAGGTTAGTCACAGATTTGAATTTGGATTGTGTAGTAGTCAAACAAAGAATTAAATGTTTGCTTTTGCATTAACAATGTGGATATTTGAATTTCCCAATAGACTTTTTTTTTTTGGTTTTTCGAGGTAGGGTCTCACTGTAGTCCAGGCTGACCTGGAATTCACTTTGTAGTCTCAGGGTGGCTTTGAACTCACAGCGATCCTCCTACCTCTGCCTCCCGAGTGCTGGGATTAAAGGCATGCGCCACCATGCCCAGCCTTAGACTTTTTTTTTTTTTTTGAGACACGGTCACTCTATGTAGCCCAGGCTGGCCCTGAACTCCCAATTTTCTTGCTTCAGCTTCCCAAGTCCTGGGATTCTAAGTGTGGTGCCCCACTATGCCTGACAAACTGAGTTCTTATTTTCATTTTTGTTTTTTGAGACAGGGTCTCACTATGCAGTTCAGGTTGGGCTTGAACTCACAGCAATCTTCTTGCTTAGTCTCCTGAGTCCTTCGATTCCATGGGCCACTACACCCTGCTAGATTTTTATTTAATTTATTTTCTGTTTTTGAGACAGGGTCTCATGTAGCTCAGGATGGTCTCAGGCTCATTAAATAGCTAAGGAATCCTTGAACTCCTGATTCTACTGACTCTACTTCCCAGGAACTGAAATTCCACATATGTACCACCATGCCCAGTGTGGGGTATTTGAAAATGTTGTGATTATTTGCGCATGAGTGTGTATGCAGGCGTTTCAGGGTGTCCTGCTGCTGAACATGACCTTCAGATGCTGCAGCACTTCTTGCCTCTGGCTTCATTGGATGTTGGGGAATCAGACCTGGGCCAGCAGGCTTTTGAAAGCAGCGCCTTTGACCACTGAGTCATCTCCCCAGCCCACTCCCCCTTTTAATGTTTTTTTTTTTCAAGGTACAGTCTTGCTCTAGTCCTGGCTGACCTGGAATTCACTATGTAGTCTCAGAGTGGCCTTGAACTCATGGCAACCCTCTTACTTCTGCCTCCCGAGTGCTGGAATTTACAGGTTGCACCCACTGCTTGGTTTCAGCTTAGAGTTCTTAAGTGTGATTTTTTTTGATATATATTTCTATCCTTAATATGTCCACTATATATTATAATATAATGTGATATAATTATTTTTTGGAATAAATGGTTGTTGGATAATGAACATGGAAAATTTTAATGATTTTTTTCTTTTTAAATTTTTCATTATTTTTAGTCAGTGTAATTAGGGCCAGTTTTGTTTTGAGTCTTGGTTTCTATCCATAGAATGATATCTTCTGGAACGAGAAAAATCTGGATTTGTTTACTAAGACATCTATAATCATGCACACTTTTATTATATTATTAGTGTTATTATTTTTGGTTTTTTGAGATAGGGTCTCACTCTAGCCCAGGCTGACCTGGAATTCAATATGTAGTCTCAGGGTGGCCTTGAACTCAAAGCAATCCTGCCTCTGCCTCCCAAGTGTTGGGATAAAAGGTGTGTACCACCACACCCAAATTATTATTTTTTATATTTTATTTTTATTTATTTGCAAGGAGAGAGAGAGAGGGAGAGAGGGAGAGAGAGAGAGAAAGATAGAGAGAGAGAGCCATGGCTTCTAGTCACTGCAAACAACTCCAGATGCACTACTTTCTGCATCTGGCTTACGTGGACACTGGGGAATCAAACTCAGGCCCTTAGGCTCTACAGGCAAGCGCCTTAACTGCAGAGCCATTTCTCCAGCCCATGCGTACACTTTTGTAAACATCAAACTATGCACCCAGCTAGTCAATATGTTATAGGCCAGGATTCAGAAATTGTTACAGTGGGCACGTAAGACTTGGTAAGGATAGATTTACTAACTGCAATTGTGTGGGGACATGATGCACGCTGGCAGGAAGAGACCAAGATTTGCAAGCAGGTGGTTGTGTCGGAGTACATGAAGATGCACCAGTTCCTGAAGGAGGAGGAGCAGCTGCAGCTGCAGGTCCTGGAGAAGGAGGAGAAAGAGAACATGAAGAGACTTCAGGACAATGAGGTCCAGCTGACTCAGCAAGTCAGACACCTCAACAAAATGATCAGTCACATCCAGTCCACGTGCCAGAACTTGACTTTGGAATCTTTTGAGGTCAGGCTCAAATTCATGAGGAGGGGAGAGGGAGAGGGGAGGAAGGAAGAATCTTTTCACCAAGAAGCCCAAGACTAGCTGTGGTTTCTTCTGCTAACTTCTACAACCTCAGCTTTTCAAAGAGTTAATTACGTTTATTAATAACCTCCGGGTCCATTAACTTTAATCTTCTAAAAGGTCTGATGGGACTAAATGCTATTAGGACACAGAATATAGAATATGGCTGGTTTGTCATCTATAGAACGGGGTTCAGGACAGCACTTATTTAATAAATCACACCTATGGTGGAAGGCGACTTGCCTGAGAGCCATCAGGTGGCAGAACTCAGGTGTTCCATGGGCCCATTTCCCTCATGCCTTTGCTGCCTTGTGAGTGGCCTCTGATTCCCGAGGTGGTTCCCTGGGGTGCCACTCTTTAAGGTCCTGCATTGCAGGGGTTTGGTGACAGTTCTCCTTGGAGCCTTTTCCCTTTGCCCAGCTCTGGCTCTCTGAGCCCTCAGATCTCCAAGGTCATATTTGGATCCATTCGAAGCAACAGTTTCCCTGGATAAGTAAGGGTATGAGCCAAAGAACACAAGTATTCTCTGGTGACTGGAACAGACATCTCAGCTCAGGAAAATTCCCCAAAGAAACGAGTGCTGTTCTTTCTCTTCATATCTACTATTCTTTCTCAAGGTGTGCGAGGTCCAGGGGAAGCTGATTTAGTGAAACTAGCAAAGGGGGATTGTATCTCGAATGGATTTGGCCCTTGTGAGTGATCGACCAGGAACAAATGCTAACCTTCTTTTCTTTCCTCCCCTAGGAAGTAAGAGGAGCCATGGATAGGTAGGTTGTCACTCTCTGTCCATCGTGTAGGATTTGGGGACAATACGGTGATGTGATATAGATGATGATGTGGGGAGGAGAGTCTGTGTTGGTGGGGTGAGGTGATGTAACCTGAACTGAAGCAGATTATGCAACTGTGCATCAGAGAGTGAAATTCTCTTTTTTCTTTTGGAGGTGGGAGTCCCTCCTGCTCCAGTGTCCAGAGGCCACCGTCACAGAGCTGAGTCACTGCCGCGTCACTGGGATGAGGGAGATGCTGAGAAAATTCAGCAGTAAGTCAGCCTTGTCTGTCACCCTCCAAGGGTTCTCACAGTTCACTCTAGTGAATGTCATGGGCATCACAGCTGCTGGGCAGCTTCCCACAGAAAATATTCTCCTCCAGACAAAGATTCTCAGTTATGTATTCTGAGTTTGCACCTTGCACCAGGCTGTAGACAGTGTCTGCTTGAGCAGATGTGCATGGAGCCTGGATTGATGTTCTGTCTGGCTTTGTTTGCTGGCTGAGAAGAGCTGGCCTTTGTTTGTTTGTTGTTGTCCTGTTCTGTACTATGATCCTATTGGATAAAAGTTGACATCAATTCTTATTGCTTTTTTTTTTTCAAGGTAGGGTCTCGCTCTAGTCCAGGCTGACCTGGAATTTACTCTGTAGTCTCAGGCTGGCCTCGAACTCACTGCGATCCTCCTACCTCTGCCTCCCAAGTGCTGGGATTAAAGGCGTGTGCCACCACGCCCGGCTTCAATTCTTAAATCACACTGCAGACAGTTCTCTATATACTGCCCAGACCACTGTGCTCTTGCAGTGTACTGAGTAAACCATTCTTCCTAAATGGAAATTCTTAAATCCCCAAGCTAGGTGTAGTGGTACACACCTGTCCTAACACCTGGGAGGTGGAGGCAGGAAGGTCAGAAGTTCAAGGAAATCCTCAACTACATAATATGGCCAACATGGGCTATTTGCCATCCAATTTTTTTTAAAGATTCTTGGGGCTGAAGAGATGGCTTAGTGGTTAAATGCACTTGCTTGCAAAGCCTGAGGCCTGAGTTAGCATTCCCAGCACAAACATAAAGCCAGATACAGAAAGTAACACAAGCTCCTGGTGCTCTTTGCAGTGAGCAGCAACACTCCCTAGAATGTACACACACACACACACACACACACACACACACACACACACACACACACACACACATGCACTCATGCATGCATGGACACGTGCATGTGCATGTGTGTAAATAAATAAAAAAATAATTAGGGCTGGAGAGATGTCTTATCAGTTAAGGCACTTGCTTACAAAGCCTAATGACCCAAGTTAAATTCCCAAGACCCATGTATAGTCAGATGCACAAAGTAGCACATGCATCTGGAGTTTTTTTGCAGTGGCTGGAGGCCCTGATGTGCCCATTTTTTGTCTCTCTCTCTTCTCTCTCTTTCTGCTTGCAAATAAATAGATAAATAATATTTTTAAAATATTAAAAAAAACAATGAAATTCTTAAGTCCCAGTAAGGGACAGAATTAGCCTCTTAGAAAGCTCAAGACATGTGGACGGACTAAGCCTGAGAAGCATCAGCATTAGCTTTCAGCTATTATCCATTACTGATAATCTGCAAGCAAAGGAAGGCTTTGGAGCTTTGGAGTCAGCCAGTTTTTGATAAGTATCTGCTATGCACCTCGTCCTATGCTATTGGTTTACTTACAATCAGGATAAGACTGATCCTGCTTTCATAGAATTTTCAGTAAAGTTGACAGACATTAATCACACAGGTAATTTGTGCTGGATGGGCTCTGGTTTACAAGTAAAAGAATGAAACTTCATAATAGGGGCACGTTGTCTTGTCTGGGGTCGGGCCTCTTATGTGACCTCCTTACAGGTGAGGGGTACAAGGTGGCTCACATGGGGCTTCATCTTATTGTCACTGGGATGCACTAATTCACACAAAATTGCAATTGAGCATGGCATAATGAAAAATACTAATTAAGAAATTGTTGAGTACTCAGAAGCTTTTTGAATCTTAATAAGGTTTCCTAATCTTGATGAGTTTCACTTTTAAATTTTTGCATCTTTTCTTTAAAACATGGAATCTCGGGGGCTGGAGACATGGATCAGCAGTTAAGGTGCTTGCTTGCAAAGCCTAATGACCCTGGTTCACTTCCCCAGTACCCACATAAAGCCAGATGCACAGAGTGACACATACATCTGAAGTTCATTTGCAGTGGCTACAGGCCCTAACACACTCATTCTGTCTGATTCTCTTCTCTCTATCCTCTCTGCTTGCAAATACACAAATAAATAAAAACTTCTTAAAAACAGATGGACTGTCATGTATCCCAGGTTGACCTTGAACTCACTGTAGTAGTCCACCACATACCACTGGGATGACCCTCCAAACCATGAACAGTTATGGGAGGAAGGGATTTATTGAAGTTATACATCCAAGGGTAGCTCCATAATGGCAAAAGAGGCTGGCCCCTTTTCACAATCTCAAGCAGGGAGAGAAAGAGAGAAAGAGAGAGAAGCCATCCCCAACACCACACACACACACACACACACACACACACACACACACACACACACACACACACACACACCAGCAAATAGGAAGGGGGGGAGAAAAAGAAGAGAGTTTTCCTTCCCCTTTATATACCTTAGGGTAGGGGTCTTACAAACCTTTCCCAGACTTGCCCTGTGTCTCAGAAATTTCCTTCCTGAGCCTCCTTACATCCTGCCCCCTTCTGCCTTCCTGTAAACAACTTCAGAGACCCAACCAAGATTACTAAACAGGTCAAGTTAACAATACAACTTAACCACCGCACTCACTGTATAGCTGGGGATGACCTTGAACTTCTGATCCTGCTGCTTCTACCTTCCAAGTACTGGGATTACAGGCATGTGGCAGCATGCCTGGTTTTATGTGGTCCTGGTGATGGAACATAGGGCATGCTAGGCAAGCGCTCTAACATCTATATCCCCACCCCTTTTTCTTTCTTTTCTTTCCCTTTATTTTTGTCTTTGAGACAGAGTCTTGCTATGCAGCCTGTTAGGCTGCTACTTGCAATCTTCTTACCCTCAGGAGTGTGAGCCGATGATAGGCTCAAATATATGGCAAATAAACCATGTAACTCAACTGGCTTAACTTCTTAAATTATTGTCTCCTCATCCTCATCTTCTCGTTCTGTTTCTGCTTCTGCTTCCAGCAGTGGGGGCGGGGGGTGAACGTAGGCTCTCAGGATTATGGATACTAGACAAGTGCTTTACCTCTGAACTATACCATAGCCCAGTTTTTATGCAAATAAGAAAAATTAATAGTTGCCATGATTAAATGAAAGAATGCATGGAAATGCTTTGCACATTAGGAAGAGTTCAGCAAACGTTGGTTACGTGTATCTCTCTGTCCAACCTGAAGGATTGGAAGCAAACACAGCTAAAGTGGTGGGCCTCCTCCTGTGGACACATCGCCCTGAATTCAAAAACTATATTGTACACAGAAAACTTCCATTGTGCAACAGACTCCCCTCCCATTCTCAGAGGGCTAAATCTTTCTCCATGACTCTTCCCTGCTTCTTTGTACAGCTCCACTTTTTGTTTCATGGGACAGTGAAAAGTGAGCACAGAAGTTTTTACTTCTTCATTCTTTGGTGAGACAGCGTCTCATTCCTTATGTAGTCCAGACTGGCCTCAGACTCTCTAACTCACAGAAGTCTTCCTGCCTCAGCCCCTCGATTGCTGGGATTATAGGTATGAGCTGCTCGAGCCCTGCTAAGGATTTTGTTCTAAACAAGTCCATCCATAATCAAACTCACATAAATTGCATTTTGCTTTACTTTCTTTTATGTTCTTATTTAAATACTTTATTTATTAGAGAGAGAGGGAGAGGGAGAGAGGCAGACAGAAAGAGAGAATGAGCACACCAGGACCTCCAGCCATTGCAAATGAACTCCAGACACATGTACCATCTTGTGCATCCGACTTTACGTGGGAATTGGGGAATAGAATTCTGGTCCTTCTGCTTTGCAGGCAACCACCTTAACTGAGAAGCCATTTCTTCAACCCCGCCCCCCTGTTTTTGAGATAGGATCTCATGTATCGAAGGCTGGCCTTGAACTCACTATGTAGCCAGGAATGATTCTGAACTTATTATGAATCTCTAGAAGGCCTTAAAGCCACAGAAATCCCCCCTGCCTCAGCCTTTCATGAGCTAGGATTACAGGCATGTGCCACTAAGCCCATTTAACATTTGTTGTTTTAGGACAGGGTCACGCTATGTATACAAGGCTGGCCTTCAATCCACTGTGTGGCCCGGGCTGGCTTTGAATTCACAATGCTCCTGCTTTAGCCTTCTAAATTCTGGGATTATATACATGTGTCACCATGCTTCCCTCTCGCCAAGGTTACACTAAAAGAATGGGGCTAGGGCTGAAGACATGACTTAGTGGTTAAGTATGTTTCCTGAGCAAACAGGAAGGGTCTAAGACTGCCAGAGTTTGAATCTCCAGATCTCACAAAAATACCTGGGCATGCCCTTGTGTGCCTGTAGCCCCAACCCCTCAGGGAAGCAGAGACCAGAGAATCACTGGAGCCCACTGCAAGCTCTGATGTTAGTAAAGAGACTCTGGCTCCAAACGAGACTGGGAAGAAGAGAGAAGGAACAGGACAGCTGACAGTCTGCTCCAGACACTGGAAGCACACATCCCACACTGCATGTGAGCTGATGGGTGCCACATCATACCACACCACACAGCACAACACCACACAGCACAATACCACACACACAAGCAAAAACAAAAAAAAAGATTAGCCAGGTTTGCAAGGCTGTCCTGGACGGCATAATGAGGCCCTATCTCAAAAATAAATAATTATAGGACCAAATGCTAAGAATTGAGCTTAAACTCCTCCTACAAGAGGGTTTCAAGAATGTCAGAGGATTCATTCTTTTCTCCTCTTGCAGCCGAGGTAACACTGGATCCAGCCACAGCCAACGCCTACCTCGTCTTGTCTGAGGATCTGAAGAGTGTAAGATACGGAGGAACCAGACAACAGCTACCTGACAACCCTGAAAGATTCGATCAGTCTGCAACAGTGTTGGGAGCTCAGATCTTTACGTGTGGGAGACACTATTGGGAGGTGGAAGTGGGAAACAAGACTGAGTGGGAAGTGGGCATCTGCAAGGACTCTGTGAGCAGAAAGGGAAATCTCCCAAAGCCCCCCGGGGAACTTTTTTCCCTGATAGGTTTAA
Source organism: Zapus hudsonius (assembly GCA_004024765.1). NCBI lineage: Eukaryota > Metazoa > Chordata > Mammalia > Rodentia > Dipodidae > Zapus > Zapus hudsonius. Next base: position 20,261 of record PVHP010012034.1, read on the forward strand.
AAATTGGAGATGATTATAGCCTGTGGGTCTCATCTCCCTTGAAAGGACAGCATGTCCGAGAGCCTGTGCATAGGGTTGGTGTGTTCTTAGACTATGAATCTGGACATATAGCTTTCTACAACGTGACAGAGGAGTCCCTCATCTACAGTTTCCCTTCAGCCTCATTCCATGAAGCTCTCAGGCCCATCTTTTCCCCTTGCCTCCCAAATGAAGGAACAAACGTCGACCCTATCATCATCTGCTCACTGAAGAGCCATATCTGAGTAACATACCCTGAGCCTGTTTGGACAAGTTCAAGACACACCAGACGCCTAGTTAAGATGACTGGTACACTGAAAGTCTTCACATGAGGTTATCTGAAAAAAAAAATTTCCTCCCCCAAAGAGTCTCCATGGATCTAGTCCTGCAATGAACAATCAATTAGAAAATCTCCAACACCAAGAAGAACGAACCCCGATTTTAACCGATGCATTATCTGGGCTATCCATGCATGTGCTAGTTATTCAAAATACAGTCCTCTTTTGTGTTTTACCTTTCGAGTCCCACTGTTATAGGGCAGGTTTATAAATATGTGTCATATTTTCCAGTATGTATTTATTTGCTGCTTTAAAATGGTGCAGTTTCAATATGTCTTTATTTATGTGCAGAGCTTTGCATGTGTGGGCAATTCATATCCCTCTGGAGACCTCATGTATGAGTTCCTCTATCTAGGGTGGTTGGGAGGGACTCGGGACTCAGTTTCCTCTGGCAAGCTACCTTTCAGGGTAGAGAGAAGGGCCAGTACTTAAAGCTCTTCCTGCCCAAGCATGATGGTCTGAAGGGGCCTGAGACTTCTGACCTTGAATCTTCAGAACCCATGTAAATAGTTAGGCATAACCACACAGTCTGTAAGCGAAGTCCTGTGGGGAGCAGAGACAAGTGAATCCCTGGCCCTCATGATTTGACCAAAGCTCTGGATCAATGAAGAGATTCCTTCTTCAGGAAGCAAGTGGCTGAGCAATGAGGGGGTACCTAACATTCTGCTTTGGCCTCCACATGTGCACACGGGGTGCGTCTGTACCCACAAAAACATGCACCATACATACATCACAGCTACTACACACATGCCAAAAGGGAAAACAAAAGGCGAATTTTTCACCCATCTCATGAAGCCTGGATTATTTCTCCTTAGGAAGGCTTATGTGTTCAGAATACTATAAATATTTGTGGCAACATCATCAGTTCATTTATTTTATCACAGCCGAAGAAGATGAAACCTGTTGACACTAAAAGATGCTAAAAGAAAGTGTCTGTTCAATAAATGAATCCTGGCAATGGATGCTAAGTGACTTAATTGAGGCCTAGCTAAGTATTTCTGTGCTTTTTCAGACAGGAGACTTTGCTTTTTTTGCTACGAGATTTTCAATCCCTGCGAGGCTATTGCAAACCGTCTCCTCTCCCCGAGTGAACACCAGGGATTGGAGGCTGAGGAAGGTGTCTAGCTCCCATTCTTTGTGGTCTTCCCTGTGAGGTTTTTCAGTTTCTGGAAATCTGCTTTACCTTGACGAATGTCACCAATCACAGAGAAAATGTCACCAATCACAAAGAAAAAAAATCTCTTGATCCTTTCCCACCACTCAGAGTGTGTCAGAGCAGACAAGCCAGTTGATAGGGCTTAACCACCATGCATGGCAGTCTAATTAGTAAGATTTTCAGGAAAAATGTTTATCACAGTTTTTGTCTAATTTAGAGACCAGGTATGTGTGTATGTGTGGGTGATAATTAGGTGTGTTATTCTTGAACCTAGCATGGGGATACTTCCCTGTAATCCTAGCACTTGGGAAGTGAAGGCAGGAGGATAAGGAATTCAAGGGCATCCTTGAATACATACATAGTGAGTTCAAAGCCAGCCTGAGTTGTATGAAACCTTGTCTCAAAACAACTCCAGGATGGATGTGGTGATGCATGCCTTTAATCCCAGCATTTGGGAGGCAGAGGTAGGAGTTCAAGACCAGCTTGGGACTACAGAGTGAGTTCTAGTCAGACTAGCTAGAGTGAGACCCTACCTTGAAAAAAAAAAGAGAACACCCCAAATCCTGAAACCCTTTAATCAGCACACAATGCCATAAGAAGAAGTCAGTAAACTTACATTGGGGTTCATGTTCATCCTCCCCTCAATGTCAATCTGCTTTCTGGTTCAGATATGTGGTGGTAAATGGAGTGTTCCCCATAGCCTCATGTGTTTGTGATTGGGTCACATACTAGATCTACAGCTCACTGGAGGCATGTCAATGGGGACAGTCCTTGAGGTTTATTAGTCCAGCCCCACTGCAGAGTAACACTACTGCTGACCTTTCTTCTCCAGCAGCCTGCATAGCACTTCCTAGCACTATGACAGCTAACCAGCAAGGAAAAGGCTCGTGATCAATTCCAGCTTGGTTTCTGAGTGTCCTGCAACCTAAGCATATGGTGACGTCAGAGTTTGTTGCAGTTACTTTCTTGTTGTTGAGACAAAACACCTGACCAAAAGCAGCATATGAGCCAGGCATGGTGGCACATACCTTTAATCCCAGCACTCAGGAGGCAGAGGTAGGAGGATCGCTATGAGTTTGAGGCCAGCCTGAGACTATGTAGTGAATTCCAGGTCAGCCTGGGATAGAGCAAGATCCTATCTCAAGAAGCCAAACCAAACCAAAACAAATAAACAAATAAAAATCCAGCATATGGCAAGAAAAGCTTTATTACTTTTGGTTTACAGCCAGTCCCGAGGGGAAGTTTCACTGGCAGAGGCTGGGCACACATGTTGTCATACCAGCTGGCAGTGGCAGTAAGAATGAACTAGCTAATAAACACCCACTAGGGCTGGACTAAAACCCTCAAGGCCCACCCCCAGTGACACACCTCAACCAGCAAGGCTTCAGCTCCCCAAAGCTCCACCAGCCAGGGATCGAGAATGAGTTTCCAGCACACAAACAAGAGGAAATGGAGGACACTTTACATCCAAACTACCACAGGGTCTTACCACCTAGTTATAGTTGGCAACTAAGAGCATTGGCAATAGGCTGTATTGTGTGGGGGGTCTCAGGAGCCCCTCTGACTGACAGCACAATGGGAGGTATCCCACCCCACATACTGGGTTATTGCCTATAATATTCTATGGAGGCAGGGTCTCTTTTTCAGGATGTTTACAATTTTGCCATGTTGGTAAGATGCTAGAAAAGTCTCCTTTCTTGGGATGCACACTGGGATTACAGAAGTATGCCACAGCTTCTCGTTTTAGCTGGGGTCTGGAAAGATGCACTCAGCTACTCAGAGTTGCATGGCACGTGCTTTATCCACTGACTGCCTCCCCAGCCCTGTTTATGTTTTGAGAAGACTGGAAATATTATTTATGACTTACATAACTAGATATTGTCATGGTTTGATTCAGGTGTCCCCTACAAACATATGAATGTGTTCTGATTGATAGATCCTTAGCTAATGGCAGTTTGGGCTTTACAACCTCGCTGGAGCTGTGTTGTTGGGGGTGGACTTATGGGGGTTTATAAGCCAGCTTCCCCTTGCCAGTGTTTGGCACACCTTCTTGCTGCTGTTTGCAGTGCTGTGGCGGAGGTGATGTCCACCCCTCTGCTCATGCCATCGTTTTCCCTGCCATGATGGAGTCTCTCCCCTTGAGTCTGTAAACTTAATAAACCCTTTCCTCCACAAGTTGCTTTTGTTTGGGTTCTTTCTGTGCAGCAACAGAGTAAGTTGACTACAACAGATATCTTTTAAAAATATTACTTGTGATGGTTAGGTTTTGCTGTCAACTTGGATCTTTTTAATTATCTTGGGTGGGTCTCTGAGGATGTTTACAGGAAGGCAGCCTCTCAGCAAGGGGTAGGATGTAAAGAAGCTCAAAGAAGTTGGAAGTAAATATCCTTTCCTGTGTGGGCAGCGCAGGAAGGAAATTCCAGAGACTCAGGAAACCATTAAGTCTGGGATAGGATTGTAAGACCCCCACCCTAAGGGTATATAAAGGAGAAGAAATTCTCTTTGGCCCTCCTGCCTGTTTGCTGTTCTGTGTGGTGTAGTTGATGGGTTTTCCTCTCTGTTCGGACCTGTGAAAGAGGGCCAGTCTCCTTCGCTGTTACAGAATTTCCCCTCAATTTGTAGTTTCAATAAATCCTTTCCTTCCCCAAATTGTGCCTGGTTTGAAGATTCATCCCAGAGGCGTGTGGCTGACTGCAACATAACTTTTTCTATATTTTGATTTATTTGAAAGGAGAGAGAGAGAGAGAGAGAGAGAGAGAGAGAGAGAGAGAGAGAGAGAGAGAGAGAGAGAGGTGGGTGTGTCAGAGCTTCTTGCCACTGCAAACTAACTCTAGATACATGCACCAGTTTGTGCATCTGGCTTTACGTGGGCCTTATGTCAATACTAGGGAATTGAGCCTGCATTATGCTGGTCATGTATAAGCCGTGAAGGTCAGTCACTGTGAGGTCATGAAGATCAAGGCCACTTTGTGTCTGGAAGACAGCATTGTAAGCACTCCAGCCCTCCCTTTGGCTCTTACATTCTTTCTGCCACCTCTTTAGTAATGGTCCCTGAGCCTTGAAGGGTGTGATAGAGATGTCTCCCTTAGTGCTGAGCACTCCACTGTCATTTCTCATCACTTTGATGAGTTTTGAGTCACCCTAGTGGTGACTAGTGGTGGCAGTAAGAATGCATTAGCTAGTAAACACCCACTAGGGCTGGACTAAAAGGCTCATCCCCAGTGACACACCTCATCCAGCAAGGCTTCACCTCCAAGTTAGCCATCTTCTGGTTTCTTCCATAGCAAAAACAGCCCTGGGCTGGAATCGTATCTCAAAGCATCAAGCTGATCCTTCTGTGTTTTCTACAGCTCTCCTCACTAATGGTTTACCCCAGGGCCACTATCTTCTCTTGATATTAATAGGTTAATTAAGATCAAAGTGGCCTTGATCTTCATGACCTCACAGCGACTGACCTTCACTGCTTATACATGATCAGCTTAATTCAGGTTCAATTCCCTAGTATTGACATAAGGCCCACGTAAAGCCAGATGCACAAAGTGGTGCATGTATCTAGAGTTAGTTTGCAGTGGCAAGAAGCTCTGACACACCCACCTCTCTCCCTCCCTCTCTCTCTCTCTCTCTCTTTCCTTGAAAATAAATCAAAATATAGAAATAGTTAATTGTTAATAGGCGCTTCTCTAACCCAAAGTGAGAGTAGCATTCATATATGGGCATAAAACTAAATATTTAGAAAGCAATTTGTTGGGCATATGCTATCTGTTTAGCTAAACAACAGTAGTAGCTTCCCCCATAGAGCTTATGACCTCCTCAGCCATAGGCTTTTGATTAGGTTTTCAATAGCAGGCTGCATTCCCTCCCACGGAGGGGACTTGAGCTCTAATCAGAGGGTGGGCTGGCTTTCCCAGAACAGATATGTCACTGTTAAATCAGTTTGCACATAGAAAAAAAATATATGTATATATTTGTTTTTCGAGGTAGTGTCTTGCTCTAGTCAGGGCTGACCTGGAATTCACTCTGTAGTCTCAGGCTGGCCTTGAACTCATGGTGATCCTCCTACCTCTGCCTCCCCAGTGCTGGGATTAAAGGCGTGCATCACCACGCCCGGCTATTTTAATTTTTTTAATTTATTTTTTTCCGGAAGAGAAATTTAATATAATTTACATACTTCTAGGTACATAGAAAATCAAATTGTGGCCACTGAAAACAGTTAAAAGGTCAATCAGCTCCCGGTCTCCAGCTGGCCCAGGATTGCAAAATATGATCCACATTCCTTATTCTCTACACAAAACGAGTTTTTAGAAAAGTGAAATATCTAGGGAACTAGACATAAAAGCAACAGTGAAAAGGGAGACGGTGCCAGAGGAGGGAAGGAGAATCCCACCTCTGAACTCTCCCAGCCTAGAGCCCCTGACGACATAACATGGCAGGAGGCAGCTGTCGGCTTTGAGCTCTTCCAAGCTGCCAAGGCCCTTTTATGGGGGAGGGGGCAGCCCACAAAAATTTCAGTGGCTTTGTAGGCTCAGCGGGGCACCCAGGCCCTAGCAGGTCTGCAGAGGGTGTGACTTCCCCCTGAACAAGCACCCTGCGTGATGCGGTTATTGGACTTGGGAACTGGGGGGTGAGGGGACCCAGCCAGATCCCAGGTCTCAAGAGGTGCATGTGAGAAGATGGTCAAAGGCAAGAGGGAAATGGAATAGGGGTCTTTGTAAATGGCCACGGGGGCAGATATAGCTCTGCTGGGTAGCTAGTCACAGAGGAGCACTGTACCCCTTCTGCAACCACACTGGCAACCACCAGGGACCTGGCTACTGCCCCTACTGAACTAACCAGGTGGGTGTCAACTACAGGAAGACACCCTGTGGCCAGAGTCCTTGGGCTGGGGGAAGAGTGACTGGGGGGCTTCCAACCCCCAGGTTGTAGTGTGCCCGGCTCCTAAGGGGCGCCGGTTTGAGGTTTTGGCTTGCTCCTTTGGAAACATAAAATAAAGAGAGGAAAGAGAGGAGGGCATAGAGGAGAAACAGGAGGAGACAGTGGTGGCCCAAGAGGCACGGAATGCTTTCACCTTAGGGTGTGTTGCAGTCAGCTTTCTTGTTGCTGCACAGATAGAACCCAAAGGCGGCTTATGGAGGAATGGGTTTATTTGGCTTACAAACTCGAGGGGAGACTCCATCCTGGCAGGGAAAACGATGGCATGAGCAGAGGGGTGGACATCACCTCCGCCACAGCACTGCAAACAGCGGCAGGAAGGTGTGCCAAACACTGGCAAGGGGAAGCTGGTTTATAACCCCATAAGCCCGCCCTCAACAACACAGCTTCATCGAAGTTATAAAACCCAAACTGCCATCAGCTGAGGATCGATTTATCAGAACACATTCAATTGTTTTGTGGGGACACCTGGATCAAACCATGACAGGGTGCCTCTGCAACTGTTGTCTGTGTCTGTGGGGCCTGGGGCTCCACAGGCAGAGGGTCCACGTTAGAGAAATTCATCTCCAGGACGTGTCTCTGGAAATGCAGTACCCATTCTTCCTGGATGGAAAGGGGGCCCTGGAATTCCACTTCACAGAACCTGTACTTGTGAAGATGTTGCCAACAGACTTCACCAGTGATGTCTGGGGGTGGGAGGGTGGGGATGGCACCAGGGAAGGGGGTTGCCGCACCTCCTCCAGCTTCTGCTGCAGGCCATTGGCCTCCTCACCACCGAGCTGCAGAGGCATCTTGGGGGCGAAGCTGTCATCGCTCATATTTGTTGATATTCTGCTGCTGTGTTGCTCAGACTTCATGGTTCCAGGCAGGCTGGCTGCCAGAGGTTGCTCACCACTGTCAGCTGCCCGGCCAGCCTCAGCCCCCGTCCCCCCAGCACTTCTGCCAACCAAAGAGAGGCCCCAGGTGCCACCTCCAGGGGTGGCCGCTTGTCACCATCATGGCTGTGGCCAGTACTGCAGAACTTCTTGGTGAAGGGGTGGCCACCCTGGATGTAGCTGCCATAGGCTCCCACCTGCTGGGGCCGGTGCATGATCCATTTACTCAGTGTCTCTGTCGATGGGAGAGCCTTTGACACACCACTCTGTCACCCCAAACTGTCGCCAGTGTGCATGGCTGGCCAGGGCTTTGCGGTTTTCAAAGTAAAGGCCACTGAGCTCGCAGCAGGCCTCTGTTGAGGAATGGGAGGTCTTCTCATGGAGGGACTTGGCCTTGAAGGGCAGTTCAGTCCGGATGTAGGTCTTGGCCTTGACCTCAGCTGGGAAGAGATGGTTCTCCTGCAGAAGACGCTTGGTAGACGCTGTGCTCAGGTAGCTGGTGGCTGGGGGTTTGGCTCCAGTGATTGGTGTCAGGCTGAGCTCACCAGGAACGAGAGCTGAGCTGGTCCAGCTCCTGTTTGCAGCTGTGAGGAACCTCTGGGACCACTTTGCTGCTCAGTTGGCTGGCCACCTGCTCCAGTGCTCCTGAGATGGGTTGGCTCTTCTTAGGGAGTGAGGAAGACCCCATGCCTGTGGCCACCATTGTGTTTTCCTCAGGGGGGGGGGTTGGGTCCATGCTGCGGCCTTCGGCTTTTGTCCTCCACTAAGTTTTATTTGACTTCATGTTAGTGGGGAAATATTAAGTTTTAAATATAATTTAACAGTAATTTTGGTTAGTGTGTAAAGCAATGCGTTTCATTATGACTTTTTCAAACATGTCTATACCATTACACCCCACTTGCAATCATCCCTCTTACCCCCTCATTGTTCCCTACACCCTTATTGTCCCCCAATAGTCCGTCTTCTGCTTTCAGAATATCTTCTCTTGCCAAAGGAAGGCTAGGACTGCTTGCAACGCAAACTTCCCGACACAGCACGGTCTTGATATATATATTTCGTGACTGTGCATGCCTGATAACACCTACACAAAATGAAAGGAAATCATGGAAGCTATCAATTAAAAGTTTTTTTTTTAAAAGAATATCTTCTCTTTACAAAGTGTACGAGTTCTCTGCCCTTCACCACTGTGTAAGGGCCCAGTGTACTGTGGAGGGGCAGGTGACCTATGAGGGCTGGGGGCTGTGATTGTGTGTGCATGCGTGGTGAGGGGTCTGGTGTAGGAAGTCTTTTCAGGAACTCAGAATGACTTGTTTCTCAGTCTGTCACCATTCTTCACTGTATGCCCCTCCCCGTTTGCCATGAGCCTCCTTGCCGTTCTAGAATCTAGTTTCTGTTTTTGTATTTGATTATAGAAGAGAGATTTTCTGGGATATTCTAGGGCTCTTTGTTTCTGCAACAAGAGAAGATAATGGCCCTGGGGTAAACCATTAGTGAGGGGAGCTGTAGAAAACGCAGAAGGATCAGCTGGATGCTTTGAGATATGATTCCAGCCCAGGGCTATTTTTCTATGGAAGAAACCAGGAGACTGTCATGAGGATAACTTGCAGGGATTCACATTACCTTCACAGACATGCTAGTTACTCCACAACGAGGTCCTTTCTATTAATACCCATCATCAAAAGCCAGTTTTCAGCAACACAAATATTGAGAGCTGCACTATGTACTGTTACAAGATTTGTCTTAAAAGTTGGAACCTTTGAGCTTGGGACTCCAGAGCTAGCGATGTAAGATTTCGCCTTTGTTCCTTCTGCACAGATCTGAAGGACTGTTAGTTAAACTTTTATTAGACATCTTAGCGAGTAATGGTTAAATGCTTCTCTTTTGAGGGGCTGGAGTGCTCTCTTCCTATCTGGCGTGGGTTGCATCTATTGTTCAGGTAATGAAGAAGCAATGAGCTGGAAATTTATATGTTCAATTGTGTAAGTAAATTGTACTTTAGTAAAAACTTTCAAACATGGTGTTTAGGTTCCCATGGAGCAGACTGAACAGGAGTTTGGCAGGCAGGATATTTATTATTATTTTTTAAAGAAATATCTCTGTGTGTGTGTGTGTGTTTGGGGGGAGAGAGGGGGGGGGAATGGGCACACCAGGGCCTCCAGCCTCTGCAAACAAACTCCAGATGCATGCACCACTTTGTGCATCTGGCTTACATGGGTACTAGACAATTGATCCCAGATCCTTAGGCTCTGGAGGCAAGCACCTTAACCACTGAGCAATCTCTCCAGTCCAAAATAAGCATTCTTAAGACCGTGTCATTTTTTTTTTTGAGACAGGGTCTCATGCAACCCAAGTTGGCCTTGGATTTGCTATGTAACCAAGGCTGGCTTGGAACTCCTGATCTTCCTACCTCTACCTCTCATGTGAGGATTTCAGGTATGTGTCACTGTGTCCAAGACCTTTTAAGATTAGGAAGGAAACAGGACGGTGCAGAGAGGTTAACAGCACTGAGAGGAAGACCCAGAGACCAGCTACCTCAGCCTTGCACAGGGGCCAGCCTGGGGTTCAAATGTCTCTCACACTAGGGACAGACAAATAGAACAAGACAGCTGTCTTCTGTGCCAGCACTGAGCCCTGTGTGTCATTGACGTGGAAAAGTCAGCTGTTTGCAGCCAGGACACTTCTTGAAGGGACTGATAGCTACACCCCATCTGCCCATGGCACTTCCAGAAAGGGAGCAACCAAGTCTATTTCCAGGGCAATCTGGAAGATCATGGAGGACCTCAGGGCAGGAAGTTTGTGTACTCTTGGCCTTTCTAATAGTTTTAGAATCCATACGGATTTTTGTTTTTTCATTCAAAGCAGAATCTCACTCTAGCCCAAGCTGAAATGCAACTCACTCCGTAGCTCCAGGCTGGCTTCAAACTCAGGTGATCCTCCTACCTCAGCCTCCTGAGTACTGGGACGAAAGGCATGCACCACCACGTCCAGCTTTGGGTGCATTCTTTTAATTCAACCAATTGGTGTTTCAAACCTCCACACAGGCTGAGCTTGGTGGCACATGCCTTTAACACCAGCACTCAGACAGACGTAGGAGGATCACAGTGAATTTAAGGCCAGCCTGGGACTACAGAGTGATGGCAGGGTCAGCCTGGTCTAGAGTGAGACCCTACCTTGAAACAAACACCCCCTCCTCAAAAAAAAAAAAAAAAAAAACCCTCCACACACTTTCTTTTCTCAAGATAGGATTTTACTATAGGTAGCACTCACTATTCTGTGGGTTGGGCTCCTGACTGCATAAATGGAAAAAGCTGCCTGAATCCTGCTGGACTGGATCTTCTCAAACTGTAAAGCAGAAAATCCCTTCCCTCCTTAAATTGCTTGTCAGGTATTTGTCATAGAAACAAGTGACTAACACAGGTACTATGGGAATGCACCCTGAGGACCTCCAGTTATGGTGCAATTAACAAAGGGTGCAGGTGGGGGGCCCATCATCGTGTGGGAGTGAGCTATGCTTCTAGAAGCTTCCTGCAGTCTGACTAGATGGTCCAGGTTCACAGTGTGGATGCAGTACTCAGACAGAGGGTCCCTCTGATGGTCAAGTTTGGTTGTGGAATGACTGACGGCTGGGACAAGGCAGTCCCCCAGCCTTCCAATTCACCTTTTCTCCCTTTCCTTTCACCTGTGGTGTGGCCATAGCAGCTCCTTTATTCCCTCGTAGAGTACGTGCTAGAGCTCTCTGGACTGGTTCTGAACCGAGAGAACCGTTCAACTTGATTATTGCTTGCAGTGGCTAGAGGCTGTGGTGCACCCATTCTCTCTCTGGCTCTGTCTTCTCTCTGTCTCTCTGTTTGCAAATGAATAAAGCAAATGAGAAGTTATTTATTTATTTGAAAGCAGAAGGGAGGGAGGGAAAGAGAGGAGAGAGAGAGAGAGAGAGAGAGAGAGAGAGAGAGAGAGAGAGAGAGAGAGAGGACATGCCACAGCCTAGTGCCACTGCAAAATGAACTCTAGACACACATCCCTTTGGACATCTGACTTTACGTGGCTACTGGGGAATCAAACCCAGTCCATAAGGCTTTGCAAGCAAGTGGCCTTTAACTGCTGTGCTTCTCTCTAGTCCAATCCTTGTACTATTAATCCAGCCCCCGTGTGTCTGCTTCTTGGAGTGCTCAGATATCGAAATAGAGGAAAGATGAAATATATTTCGGATGATTTGATATAGCAGAGATTCTGAGAACCATCAATATCATCCAATTAGATTGATTTCTGCAGTAGGAATATAGTCATCAACCAGTTACGTTATTGGCCTTGCAAAGGTCCAGAGACACTTAAGATCTCAACAATAAAGCAGACTTAAAACTCACCTACCATGACTCAGGGAACTGAGCAGAAGAAGGGGCTGAAAGATTGTAAGAGCCATGGTGGGGAGAATATCCAGAGACATTGCCTCCCTCAGCAACAACACACAAAGGGGGAAGAAAAAAAGAAAAACTGGCTACCTCTGGTGTAGTTCCTGCCCCCTACCCTATGGACAGATCCAGTATGTGCACTGAGGAAGGACCCTAATGGGTAGGGGACAGAGAGGAGGGAAACGGGGACACCTTCACAAGATTTGCTCATACAATGAATATACTTATTCATAATGAAGATATTAATTAAAAAAAAGAAAGTTCAGCTTCCCAGGTCACTAAAAGAAAATGTCTCTCGGAAGAAATTTGGACCTGAAAGAATTAAAGCTTGGTTCTTTCCAATGCAAAAAAAAAAAAAAATGGCTCTGGAAATTGAAGCTCAGAATATTGGCTTTTAAACAGATATAAACCATAAGATTGAGGAATCATGCCTTTTCTGGCTCTGGGTCTCCTCTACCCTCCAGACCGACCTTGCTTAGGATCCCTGTATATGACGTCTTCACCTGTATTGGAATCATTTCTTACTTTCTTCACTTCCTTTATCATGGACTGTAACCTCAATTTCCCTCCATTTGTGAAATTTTGTCATTTCTTTGCTTTTGCTGCTTTTGAAATCAATCTCCAAAGGTTTTCATTTTGATTCAACACTTCACTGTGTAGGTTTAGCATGAGCTGGCCTCAAATTTATAGGAATCCTCCTGCCTCAGCTTCTTAAGAACTGAGTTTGCAAGTATGAACCATCTCACCTAGCTTCTGGGAATTTTATTCTAAAAAAACAAAAACAAAAACAAATTGATTACAAGGCAATTCATGAAATTTACTTTTCTTCCCGCCCCACCTGAAAATAGTTCAGCATTAAAAATATATGTCTCTACAGAGGAAGTGGCAAGTTAAACAAAAGTGTGGCTCTCACTGCTTGTCTGACAACCTCCTCCAGGGAGATGGTGGTAGACACTGAGGAGACTCAAAACTCATCCAAGCAGGGCTGGAGAGATAGCTCAGCAGTTAAAGGTACTTGTTTGCAAACCGCAGGTTTGATTTCCTAGTACCCACATAAAGCCAGATGCATAAAGTGCCACAGGCATCTGGAGTTCACTTACAGTGACAGGAGGCCCTGGCACATTCATACTCTTTCTCTCTCCCTGTGTCTCAAATAACTAAATAAAAATGTTTTGTTTAAACTCATCAAAACAGAAAATCGGAGGATTCAGAGAGATCAACTCTAAAGGAAACTTAACATACTCACCAAGACTCAGGGGGAGGAAAGATTAGAACAGCCACAGGTGGGAAGGTGTATCCTGAGGCATTGTCCTCCCCACAGAGACTGACTCTATATAAGTCAATACCAGTAACCCCACTGAGGGGGGCTTTCAGTGGAATGGGAGCTTGGGAGAGGGGATATTAGAGTGTAACCCAATGAGAACATGCTTAATATGCAATATGTTCATAATATGAAGTTCATAATAAAATAGACCTGTCTCAGGCTGCTTTGGCTCTGGGTAAGTCTTTTTCACGTGCAGTGCTTCAGAGAACCTGGGCAGCGTGTGGGCTATCAGAGTTTTCAGCAATTAAGATCTTATTCCACTCGCCCTGGCTTTGTCCTTACCTTCAACTAGTGCATTCTGGGAATTCCCCTGCTGGGTCTTCTTTTCTTGGCTCCTCACTTGGGTGTTTTCCCTAAACCTTGTGCTTCATAGATTAACACTGGAATGTATGCGTGTATTTTTTTGATCTCTCCTCTCTCTATATATATACATATATGTATATGTTTGAAATATGTGTGTGTTGCTTTGGGATTGGGATATATATGTATATATATATGTATATATATATATATATATATATATATATATATATATATATATATATACTCCCCAATATATATTTGAGAATTGTATTCTTTGCCAAGATTTTTAAATTGTAGAATCAAGCTAAAAATAGAGATTTCTTGGACAGGTGTGGTGATGAACACCTTTAATCCCAGGACTCGGGAGGCAGAGGTAGGAGGATTGCTGTGAGTTCAAGGCCACCCTGAGACTACATAGTGAAGTCCAGGTCAGTCTGGGCTACAGAGAGCCCTTACCACGAAAAACCAAAAAAAAAAAAAAAAAATAAAATAAATAAAATAAAATAAATTGATTTCTTTGGAAATACTAACCATCATTTGCACATGGCAAAAATCAGTCAGAGTCCTTCAGCAAGTGATATGATGTCTCTCTTTCCTACAGCATTTCTTCCAGCTCTTGCTCGTGATTTCTACTAGCTCCTGGAGTTTTGAGAGGATGTGGGTGCATGATCTCTTCTCCAACCTCTGAGATGAATTTGTTGGGGTGTCTGCTGCTTCTCTGTTTGGCTCCTTGCACTTGCAATTCTTGGAGTTCGTGCTGCAGATTTTTTAGTTACTTTGCAGGTGACACAGAGAGTAAAACCCCCTCTAGTTCTCAAATAATAAGCTAAAAGGCCTGTACTGTCCTTCCATGACATTTAAAAATCAACCTCATCATGTATTAAATATCTAATTATGCATTCAAATTGATTTTCCATCAGTATACACACACACACACACACACACACACACACACAGACAGTCCCTCTGCTCTGTACTGCAGATTTTATTTCAGGCTTGGTGGCAACCTCTTTTGTACTGACTGGTTTTACCGATAGAACAGAGCACATGTTATATATGCAAAGAAAGCTCATGAAAATAAATTTCCCCAGGTCAGTAACAGTTTTATGGTAGTAGAAGTCTGTGTAACTACTGAGCTGTTCCATCCACCTCTTTTCAATGGGCTTTCTGCCTATGTCAACGGGGAGAGGACTTTGCTGGAACCTTGTGCCAAAGGATGTTAACAGGTATGATTTAAAGGTCTTTACATGATATAATTCATAAATTAATTTGGGGTGAGAAGAGATGCAGTGGAATTTGTCTGTAAATGTCACCTTGACGGTTCCATGGTTTCTTTCCTTTGAGATTCCTTTCTGTATCAACAGGCACAGTTGATGCAGACACCTCCACAGAGAGCCGGCTTCCCTGACAGACTCTCATCTAGCAGGCCATTGCCGTGGACTCCATTATTGACACGGAAATTGTTTTCTGCTGTCATTGGCAGGAGAATTCCTCTAAGAAGAGCAAAGTGTTGAAACACAATGATAATAGTAATACTAATAGTGAGAGTCAGTGCTCAGAGTGCTTATGGCAACTCAATGTACTAAATGCTTATACGCATTAACTTGTTTTATCCTCACAACAACCTAAGAAATAATGACTGTTATTATCTCTGGCTTCTGAAAGGAAATGAGGCACAGAGAGGTTGAGAAATTTAACCACTTTCACAGAGCTAACAATTGATGGAGGCAGGACCAGAACGCAGGTGGTCTGGCTCAAGTCCATGATTATCATTGTCGCTGCAGAATAAAATATCCATTACATCTTGAATGTGCAAAACTGATATTATTAACTGCAGAACTGGACTGTTGGAATGTCTTTTCTTTCAATTCCTACAGGAAAGGGTCTGAAAGTAAGCTTTTGAAAAGAGTAAGTCGTAGAAGATAAATGATATTTTTTAATGATTTCTGCTAGTTTTCTCCTAGAAATCAAATTCTATTTATGTAATTCTTCTCATCTCCAGAACAGTAATCTATCCTTCATGGACAGTAGTTTGGATTTGTGTTTGGATTCAGATGTGTCTTCTTTCCCTGGAAGGCTGGTGATGATCGGTCCACTGAGCTCTTCTCCACAGCCGATGTCCGATGCTCAGTTCATCCAGGTTTCTCCAGTCTGGTTCTGTCATTTTGTTGATTTTCCTCTGATAGATGTGAATGGATTTTGATGCCAATTTACTCTTATTCATCTTGATTTGTTTGTTAACTATATTGGTAATATTTGATGCTTTCTTGTTCTCACAAGTAGATCTATATTTCCTTGGGATTTATTTACTTTAAAAATTTTTTATTTTTTATTTTTCAAGTTTAGGTCTTGCTCTAGCCCAGGCTGACCTGGATTTCACTGTGTAATCTCTCAGACTATCCTGGAACTCATAGCGGTCCTCCTACCTCTGCTTCCTGAGTGCTGGGATTAAAGGCATGTACCAAAACACCTAGCTCTGTGTGTGTGTGTGTGTGTGTGTGTGTGTGTGTGTGTGTGTGTGTGTATAGAGAGACAGAGAGAGAGAGAGAGAGAGAGAGAGAGAGAGAGAGGCCTGTACTGTCCCCCAAGCTTCAGGACTCCCCTGACTCTGTATCCCATTGCCATAGGTGAGTTAGAATCACCAACAGGTATGGAGTCTGGATTTGTATGGGCTTTGGGGATCTGAACTCCAGTTGTGAGGTTTGTTCAGCAAACACTTGACCACCAGTCATCTCCCCAACCTCACTCATGATTTTAATTACATGTAGTCAACTGTAGGTTGAAAGTAATTGACGGACAATTCCAGAAACAATTCATTAATTTGAAATCCTGTGGCTTTCTGAGTAGGGTGATGGAGATCTTCCTTAGCATGTCCAGGGTGTGACTCCTCCCCTTGTAAATTCTCAGCTATTCAAGTGCTACATCCTGGTGAGTGCGCCTTGCTCCTTTGTGCTCTGATTACCCAAGGAAACTCACCTAGTGAAGATCATAAACTCTTCAATTTCATTTTACTTTTTCTTCTGACTGTAATTTTATTGCCTTCTAAATTGCAATAGGTGAAAATATCATTAACCTGTTTCATCTTTCTGCTTTTACTACTGATAAGAATTTTAGATATTCAGTAATGTCACACCCACCTTAAAGCCTTAGGCAGTGGACTTGTACCTGTGCATGTTTGTATGCTCAGGCTTTTCATTTGGGATCACTGCTCTTCAGAGATTTATAAAAATGATTGATTATGGGTAGTCATTGTCATTCAATTCAAAGTGTTACTGAAAACATCACATGTACATTTAAATGTCAAGTTATTCCCTTCTCAATGAACTGTATAATTGAACCAAAATTTCCTTTACTTAAAATATCTAAATCCCAGGCATTTTCTTTCTTTCCCTGTAAAAGATTTTTAATTAATAAGAAATTTCTTACTGAACTTCTTTTGTTGTCAAGAATGAGAAAGAGGAAGAAAGTGATGTCACACTTTAGCCAAGGACATATTAATAAACAACCAACTGATCTACACATTTTGTTGAGTTGTTTAATGATGGCCATATTTCCTACATGACTTAGTTTGTGATTTCTTATATCCTATTAATGGTCATTTCATATATAATGTGTTTTTACAGCATACTTTATAAAGGTTCCATTAGAAAATTAAATGAGGGGCTGGAAAGATGGCTCAGAGGTTAAGGCACTTGCCTCCAGTGCCTAAGGCCCTGGGTTCAATTCCCCAGGACCCACATAATCCAGATCCACAAGGTGGTGGCCCTGGTGTTTTCTCTCTTTCTCTCTCTCTCTGTATCTCTCTGCTTGAAAATGAATATATAAAATATTAAAAATAAAAGAAAATTAAATGAGTATTGCCATAGTTACCTTCATGTTACTGGTACAAAGCTCCTGACCAAAAGCAACTGATGGAAGGAAAGGATTTATTTTTGGCTTACAGTCTCGAGGGGAAGCTCCATGATGGCAGGGAAAGCATGACGTGAGCAGAGGCTGGACATCACCTCTGCCAAAGCAGGTGGCATCAGCAGCAAATAGTGAGCTGAACACTGGCAAGAAGAAGCTGGCTATAATACCCCTAAGCCCACCTCAACAACACACCTTTTCCAGGCAAGGCTCCACCTACCAAATTGCCATCAGACAGGATCCAGCATTCAGAACATATACGCTTAAGGGGCCGACTCAATTCAAATCACCACAAGTTGAAATCTCACATTCTTAGTTATTAGGCAACCAGAAGACATCATTAATACTTCCAAATAAAGACTAGAACTCTGAGCCCTGAATTCCTGCAATCTTCTCACTGTGTCTTTAGATTTACATGTTGCTCAACAGACATGTCTATCACTATGACCCCAGCCAGCTGGTTTAATCGGACAGAATCAGTGGTTTACATTTGACTCTTCAACATTAATACATGATGTAGATCATATCCAAACGGATTAGGAATTAAAGCATAATAAAATTATTTATTTTAAATATTCATAGGGATACATTCTATACATGTTCATCATTTTAGCAATTTCCCCATATTTATTGTCAATAATTAGATACATTGTATGAGCAAGTCTTACGGTGGTATCCCCATTTCCTTCCTCTCTGTTCCCACCCCCCTGGGAGCCCTCCTATGTGGGCTTGCTAGACAAGTCCATGGGATAGGGGGATATGGATTGTACCAGAGGTAGCCATATTTTTTTTTCTCTCTCTCTCACACACCATGGCTCCTACAATCTTTCATCTCCCTCTTTCAGATCCCTGAGTTATATGTGTGAGTTTTAGGTCTGCTTTACTATTGTGGTCTTAAGAATCTCCATATTTCTGCCTTAGATTGTGTTGGGTATTCTCAGTGTCTGTCTCCATTATCCTTTCATAGGTTATCTGATTTGCTTTGTAGGTAGGTCTCTTGCTCATCTCATCATTTCCTAGAAGATTTCCTTTGAGCTCTATATCATAAATTAGGGGTGGTTCATCTCCTGCCAGGTGACAGGTAACATCTCTGGTCCTCTTGGTGGGATTGGGTTGTCCATGGTTCTGGCTTCTGAAGCATACCGACCTCTCCAGCCATATGCTTTTCATTGGGTTTTCAGTACCAGGCAGGAATTCTCTCTTGTGAAGAGGGCCTCACATCCCATCAGAGAGCAGTTGGTTTCCTCCACAATAAACATGCCACCATTGCATCAGTTGGTGCCTTTGGCCTGGCTGGCCAGCCATAAAGCTTTCAGTCTACTGCTGGTGAAAACCATTGATGATTTTTCTCCCTCAATAAGTTACATAGGTCTTCCTAGCATCCTGACAGCTAATCAGAAGGGAGGAGGCTTCCAGCTCATCTCCAACTTGATTTCTCAGTGTGCTGTGACCCAAGCATGTGGTGCCTTCAACAATAGGGTCTTGCTATCTAGTTCTGATGTGCAACTGACAACATTGGCAATATCTGTGTTTTTTTTTGGGGGGGTGGGGGACCTCACTAGGGCACATTTTACATCTGAACAAATTTGCAACAAACTAAGGAAACCACTTTTAGGTTTGAATTTTGAAATTATTGGTAAAAAAAATCATGGAACTGAATTAATAGTAAGGCCATGTAACTGAACAATGATTAAGTAAATTGAAATAGAAAGCAATTATAATGATGAGGCTAGAGAATTTCTATTTAAGTTCTATCTTTAAAAATTATGTGCATACATGTGTTTGTGTGAGAAAGACAGAGAAGAGTTAGTGAGACAGAGAGAGAGAGAGATAGATAGATAGATAAATAGAGAGACCATTATATAATGACGGGATGCCTTGGAAGTTTAGGGATAAATGACTGTAACAGGTCACACTCTGCAGTGCTAAGGATGCTCCGAGTGATGACTTAAGAGACAGGATGAGGAGACAAAGGGAGAGAAAATTTTTGCCTTCTGGGCAAAATTCGTAGAAGCAATTCCTTTAAAGACTACAGTGGTTTTGATTGTCAGTGTTCCCGAAGTTCCCTGTGGTCAGGATTGGCTGTCAGGCCAGTGCTATTGCAAAGGGCGAAACTTTAAGAGATCTCTGGAGGCACGCCCTCAAAGGGTCTAGGGGAGTCTCAGCCTGTTCCTCTTTCTCTCTTTAGCTACCAGCCAACAGTGACGGGTGTGCTTCACACATGCTCCCATTCTGACCTCTTGCCTTACCACAAGCCCTAAAGTGATGCAGCCAACTGAACATGAACTAGAACCTCCAAAAGTGTGAGCCAGGATAATCATTTTTTTCTTTTTAAGTTGATTATCTCAGGTACCAGAAAGCTAACTATTGCTGGTAATTTATTGATATTGCATAATTAATAAGAAAAACACACTAGAAGAAGCCACATGAATGGGGGTGTTTGAAGAATGCCTATAAAAAATACATTGCCTTTTTTTTAATCACTGGCACCCCTTCCTGATGCTGTTTGCAGTGCTATGACGGAAGTGGTGTCCACATCTCTGCTCAAGCCATCATTTTCCCTGCCATGATGGAGTCTCCCCTTGAGTCCATAAGCCAAAATAAACCCATTCCTCCCATCAGCTGCTTTTTGTTGGGTTCTTTATAAAGCAATGAGAGAAGTTAACTATAACACATGGGTACTGGGGAGTTGAACCGAGGTTGTTAGGCTTTGCAAGCAAGTGCCTTAACCGCTGACCCATCTCTCCAGCTGAACCCTGTCCTTTTTGGACAAGAAGCCCATAACTCTGTGCAGTTTCAGTTGGCACTTGCCGATTGCCCCCCAGTATGCATATTCAGGCATTCATTTATTTCTCTGTAGTCAGTGTCAAACGCAGGATAGTATCTCCTACATTGCAGGCCACACAGATCCCTCTGATGTGCAGCACGAATCACATCTCACAAATCCAAACAGAATCTGCTTCTCTCAGCTTCCAGAGCTTCTATGAGAGAGTGCTCTGAAGCTGGTTCCAGAGACAACATCACCATCACCATGATCCTTCTCAGTGGCACTGACAGAAAGCAATTTAGGCAAAGGAGCATTAATTTCAGTTTATAGCTTCAAGAGAAGTTCATCATGGAATGGCAGGAGGATGAAGCTGGTATGAATCATCACATCTGCACCAGTTCTTGAAGGTAACGCGGAACCTGTGCCGCACAGGGAGGTAGAATTCGTATTTCTCCAAACCATTTCCTCTTTGCTTCTCATCAAGAAGGCCTTCCTTCTTGAGGCTTCTCTCAGCTGGTCCCGCTGTAAAGAAGCCACCTCTAGTTCCAGCTTCATTTTTTGTTCATTTCTTGTTATACAAAAGTCCCTGTGATGCCTCTTTCTCCCAGGATCATAGCTCCTGTGTCCAAGACACTGCCTGCTGAGACCTGAGATAAACCAGCCACTTGTTCCTAGGACTCAGAGCATGGATCCGTCCTGCCTGGCAGGGCACCAGGGGTTGAAGACCCAGCAGACATGGCAATATTCACATGTCCAAGCTCTGGGACTAGTCCTTGATACTTCTTTATAATTCAAAGTCTATGGTTTTATTTAGGTTCACCCTTAGCACCGTAAACTCTACAGGCTTAGCACATAAATACACAATGACAGGTATCACACATATATCACAGAATAATTTCACTGTCTTGAAAAGTCCGTGTTCTGTCTATTCACCCCTCTCCCCAGTAAACTTTGACTGACATTAAATGAATCTTGTTATAGTCTCCTGTAGTGATGGTTTTGGGATGTTGTTGGAATCGTTCAGCACAGAGCTGCAATTCTTGGGATCAGGAATTCAGTGGAATCTTCCCCTATGCTCAGATAGACCATTGCCTGGGCCGCACTTCAGTGTCTTCCTTCTTCTCCACTTGGACTTTCATGTCCAACACTGATTCTCAGCTCTCCCTATTGGTCCAATCATGCTCAAAGATGCCTGACACATGAAAACACCTTTAACTCACTCAACAGGCTGCTCTCTGATACCAAGTCCCAGAGGAAGAGCTGATCACATACTCATGAAACACATTCAGTTCTATTATGCTTGTTTTGAAAATGCAAATTTGTTCCAACACAATTGATGTATCAGAGACTAATTTGAACATAATATGAATTTCATGTCTGCTTATGCATGATTTCATTCACCCATGAGAAACCCATGAACAGCAAAGACAACACACAGCTGAACCTTGCTATCCAGGAATGCGTAACACACACACTCCCCTCAAACATCTGGATTTGGTAGATATATTTATAATTATTAATTATTTATTTTAATATTTTTTATTATTTTTAAATCAACTTACAAAGTAGCAGGTTTCCCTACGGCATTTTTACAATATTTAGTTTAGGTTGGTCCGTCTGTCACCACCTTCTCTCACCCCCTCCTCTTTCCCATTGCCTGTTAAATTTATTTTTCGGAAAGTTCTGTTCACAGACACTTCTTTAGAAAATGGTAAATTGAGCAACACGTCCCTCCCGCCTCCCTATACAGGTCACTCTTCTGTGGGAGAAGGGTGAGGTTCTTTCTTCTCTTCTGGTAGAAGGGTGCCAGGCTGCTGAGGCGGCCCACTCTGTCTCTAGAGAGAGTGGCCATACACTGACCGGGATCTACAGCCCTGTTGAATTGCTTACGTTTACTGGTTCAACATGGAATTTTGTGTATCTGTCACGACAGTGTGAAGTAACCATTGAGACTGTTGTCACCAGACTTGAGAAGAAACAGGGATGATGGCCAGGAATGCTGTGAACCAGAGCAGAGGTCAGAGGACTCACCTGGAATCAAGATGAAGGTGGGACCATGGGCCAAGGAAAGCAGGTCCCCTTCAGAGGCTGGAAAGGGCAAGAAAATTGATTCTCTCCTAGAGCTTTCATGGGGAGTTGCAGGCCTACCTACACTGAAAGCTTAACTGAGGAAAAGTGGTTTTAGACTTCTAACCTTCAGAAGTGTAAGATCATAAGTTTGTGTTTTAGACACCAGACTGTCATAATAAAACACTACTATTAAGGGACAAGGGGAAGAACAGGGGTAGGTTAAGGACAAATCAAGTCCTACTTGAAAGTAAATAATGTCACAGTCATGTCTATAAACTGAGTACCAACTTAGTTCCAGATGAGGTTGGCCTTCTTCAGGCCCAGGGGAAAAGCATTTCCAAGTGCAGACACCAGCCTGGAGTGCACACCCAATGGCACTGCTTCTGACACACCCAGACGACCACATTCTATGTGCTCCTGGCAAAATAACTTGTGATCTGTGAGTAAAATGCTGCTGTTTACAAGCAAAGGTGAGAGCAGAAAAGATTTTCCATAAGCTCTTAAGGACTCATTAGAGCTGGATCGATTTTATGTACTCGGGATGGAACAGCATCTTCCTGAGCAACCGATGTGGTAGGAACAGGGAGACTTCCTGCAGTGCTGTGTGTAAACAGAGACTGGAGGCTGAATGCATCCGTGGCCTGTGTATCTCTGTGTGAGGGAGACAGCCAGTGACCCTTTCTTCTCTTTTCCTGTCTTCTCCCTACCTTATTTGTCTCCCTCCCTCTTTCCATCTGCATCTCCAACCTTTCTCTCTCCCATCTACCTCCCTTTTTACAAAACTTTATATTTACTTATTAATTTGAGAGAGATCGAGAGAGAAAGAGGCAGAGAGAGAGACAGAGAGAGACAGAGAGAGAGAGAGAGAGAGAGAATGGGTACACCAGGGCCTCCAGCCACTGCAAATGAACTCCAGACACATGTATCTGGCTTTACGTGGGTACTGGGGAATCGAACCTAGGTACTTAGGCTTTGCAGGCAAGTACCTGAACTGCTAAACCATCTCTCCAGTCCCATCTACCTCCTTTATAGGACACTCAGAAGTTAGTTCTCATCCACATTGACTGTCTGCAGATTTTTGAATGTGGTAACAGGGACAGAGGTCATGAAAGTGTGAAGCTTGTTGGGGGAATCTTTATTTGCTTCTCTGGACAACAGTACACAGATATGGTGCTGGACATTCCTTATTCCTTAGTTCCAGACAACTTTGTCGGGTGTTGTTGCACACGTCTGAAGTACCCATCTCCTTTGTGGAAATTTCTAGGTTTCTTTGAGTGCCCAAGGGTCCTGCTTCTTGAAGGCCACTCCATGGATGCGCTTGTGCATGTTGATGGTGTATTCTCTAGTCACTGCCTTGTTGATGGCAGAACAGCCCTTCTTTTTCTTGCAACCCTTCTGGTGGGAGTCATCCTGCCTGGTCCAAGTTGGAGAGCATATCACCGACTTCTTATTGAAAACTTCCATGAATATAAATATAAACAATATATGATAATCATAATTCTCTCC
>PVHP010012035.1:0-22374 GCA_004024765.1 Zapus hudsonius
TCGGGTTGTTTCACAAAGTTCTGGAGGATAGGAAATT
Organism: Zapus hudsonius; assembly: GCA_004024765.1. Lineage (NCBI taxonomy): Eukaryota > Metazoa > Chordata > Mammalia > Rodentia > Dipodidae > Zapus > Zapus hudsonius. The sequence goes on from PVHP010012035.1 coordinate 38, forward strand.
CAGGATCAAGGTGCTGCTGGTATCTGACAAGAGCAGGTTACTAAATCTTTAGGTCCTTAACCTACCAGCTTAACTTTCTTGCATCCTGAGGAAATTATGAAACAGAAATTGGCAAGGAAAATATTTTTATTTACAGTTTGATCAAACAAAGGAACTTACTTTCTGTCCCCACCATGCTCCGTGGCCACTTGTAGGTTATAGAAAACCATGAGACAAAGGTCAGAAGAGATGTATATTTGGCTGCTTGCAGCTTGACCTCTGTCCTTTGACAGGAAGAGGACTTCTCAAGCCCCAGGCTGCTTCCATAATCTGTGTTTTCTAGTTTTATTCTAGTCTTGGCCTATGGAAGATGAAGTATGCTTCCTTCTCAAAAATACACCCTGGTTCTGAAAAAGAAGAATCCTAATGGCTAAACGAGATGGATGATGTAACATCCCCACCCATTCTGGCCTTGGAAGAGTTCTTTGTCCTTTGGCCAATCTCCTCTGTTAGGACTCATGCCCATTGTCTCAGCCTGGCATCACTGTTACGGGCTCATTGTCTGATTCATACATGATATATCTTCTCCTGGTCTTACATGATAGGAGGGGTGAGGGGCCTTCCTTAATTCTATTTTGTAAGTGAACTAGTTCCATTCATGCGGGGTCTGCTCTTATAACTGAGAATCTACATGGAGAGGACCCCTCTCTGCTCCTCTGAGCACCGTCACCATCATCGTGATAGATCTCAAAGCAGAAAGGTTAAGAGAGAGGACATGAGCTTTCTACCCATAGTGGCCACTTTTGTAGGCATCTTTGGCTTAGGGCTGGAGTACTGCATATTCTGCCATAACCACTCATGTCTCCAGGCACATTGATATGAAGGCGCTTTTACAAATTTACTCTGTTTTCTGAGGAATGAATTTGATTAAAGCATTTAGTTCCTCTGTGAAGTTGAGCTGCTAGAAAGGCACAGGTGGCCAAGGTATCTGGCCTTGGCATTCTCATGCTGATTTCAAATGGTTTTGTTCAAGCAAACTTGAAATGCCTTATGTTAAATACTGGCCTACTTAAACCTGAATGACAGAAGGGATCAAAGAGAATCCAACTGTCATGTTTTTCCTTGGTTAGGTTTTGTCCATGGAATTCTTATGGGTAGGAACTGTGTCTGGTCTAGAAAGCCTGAGGGCTTTAGGTCTTTACCTTCCACACAGCATGTCATGCTAAAAACAGTTGAAAGTGGGATTTCAGGCCAGGCAAATATTGATTTCAAACCTAAGAAAGAGTGTGAAAGATGGAGGCCAACTTCTTTGACTTCTTTTGGGGTTTATCCCTCCTAATTTTCCCTCCTGGGCCTGCCTCAGATGTCAGGTAGACATGGTTGCACATACCACAGGAAGCACAGGCTCTGATGGACCTGTCTTCTGGAGCTACTCTCAGACCCTTTTCCAGATTCCAGAAACCCTGCAGGTCCACAGTTGCTCTGGAGCAAGCAGCATCCTTAGGAGAGTCTGTCACAGTGAGCTACATGTGCTGCTGGGGTGAACCTCCAAACTAGGCACATTTATAGGATTTATTGAAGCGACAGATCCAGAGGAAGTTCCGTAACTGTGAAAAATGCTAGCCCCTTTTCACAGATCCAAACTGAGAGAGAAACCCATCACTAACACCATACACACACCAGCAAAACAGGCAGGGAAGAGAAATTTTCTCCCCCTTTACACAGCCTTAGGGTAGGGTCTTGCAACTCTTTCCCAGACTTGTTGTCTTCCTGATTCTCTGGAATTTCCTTCCTGCACTGCCTTCCCAGGAAAAGATATTTGTTTCTAGCTCCCCTGAGCTTCCTTACATCCTGCCCCCTACTTAGAGGACTGCCTTCCTGTAAACAATCTCAGAGACCCACCCAAGATTACTAAACAGGTCAAGCTGACAACAAAATTTAACCATCCCCGTCTGGGAATCTAGAATCTCAGGAGAGCCTGTTTTTGCAGGGGGGAGGGGAGTGGCTCTCTGCAGGTTTACTCATTGGGGCTCATTCTATTCACAGGGTTCTTGGCTGGCTATTGTCAGGTGACATCATACACATCTACTGCATTCCCTGCAAGGGTTTTATGTGTTGTCTTAGGACTGTAGGAAAAGGAGCGCAGTGTAGGACCACATTGTGGAGTGAGAAATCTGTATGTCTTACTATCATACAGTGGCTTAAGTTATGAGGGTGACAGTTCTAATTCCTCCTTCAAGGGTATGGGGTGGCAATCTTTAATCAGGATTGGCCACACAAAAGCAGTCTGTCTTGAAGTCCAGAGCCTGCGCTGTCTAAGGCTTTTGCTGTGGGGTTTCTGGTGGTCACACTGGTGTCAGAACTGCTCTGTGCAAAGGCTGACATCAGCCACCTGCCAAGTTTCAAGCAGTACTGGGACCAAGGATCAAGTTACTTCCCCCATCAACTCCAAAGTCAAAGGTTAGTGTCTCTCTGGGCAGGAATGAGCTAGCATGAGCTGAAGTGTTCTCTAGAGGCGCTCTGAGGCTGGCAGGCTGGACCATTCCCCTGGGAGCTGCTGTTCTATGCTGATTCTGAGGTCCTTGCCCACTCCGATTTGGCCCACACCAGCTCGGCACCATCTGCCTGCTCCCACTGGCACTCCGTCAGCCTTCACAGCACTTCCATGAGTTTGGAACGCTGGAGCTTGGCTTAGCAGAGGATGAATCTTAAATCTTTCCTCTGGGCCCCCCTCCCCATTCTCCCTCCTCACCCCCCACCCCAACCAATTTATCTGCCAGTCCAGCCTCCAAGCAGAGTTGGGGCCAAGTTGGCCATCTGCCCATGCTTATCAGCCTCTGTGACCAGATGGCAGGAGAGTAGCCCATGGCAGGAAGGACAGGGCTGGGACGTCCCTGTGTGTGGAACATGCTCGGTGGGAAGGCAAGAGACCAGAAGGTTCTCCAGGTGGCAAAGGAGGTATGGGGAAGAGGGACACTTTGTCCCTTAGGGAGACACTGAATGCAAGGGGTGTCTATGCATGCACATGTGTGTCTTTGTGTGGTTGTGCACATACGGTTACGTGCATATGTGTGTGAAGTTTTGCATGCACACAAGCCACATATGTAGGTGTGCATATTCCTGGTGTTGGGTGAAAGACTGAAAGGTGACACTGAACTTGCCCTGGCTGTCTGGAGTCCCTGAAGGTGTATCACTTGTCCCCTGCCCTAATGGTGGTATGTGAATTGGCTGCCTGCTTGGCTGATTGGCCCATTTGGGTCAGATGCACCTGTTATATTGGAGACAGCACAGCTGAAGCTTCAGGCCTGCCTCCAGGCTGGGAACGGGACCCTTCCTGGGTCCCAGCTGCTGGCAGAATGCAATACACATGCTCATTTCTTCATTCCAGATTCCTGTGTCCATGTCCCTGGACTGGGGCTGGAGGAGGGCTTGGTAAATTGAGAGTCAGTGCTGTTTCTGTAGTGCAAGGTGAAGGAGTCTTTCATGTCACCCTCTTGACACTACTGGGCACTTCTTCCCAGGTGAACGTTCAGAAAAGCACCAGACCCCACTTTCCCTGGGGGAAACTTGTTTTATTTTCACTCTCCCCAGCTTGTTATTTCCAACTGATGGCTCCCAGAGTAAGTTCCTGCCCCTTCAAACCCTGCACTCATTCCTTGGATAGTCGGAGCCTCTCCTTGCCTCTATCTCCAGTACTGTTTTCTCTCAGTATCCCAGGTTGCATCTACATCTTAGCTACTTGGGACTTCTGTTCTGGACACTGATGAGGATCCCTCAGAAGAGTCCAATCTGGACCTTCTCCTCTCTAAGCTTTCCTTGTAAATCTGCTTCTTTCTGCATTCTACATTGGGGAGGCCCCATTCCTCACCCCAGTCTAAATCAGGAATATAAGCAGGTTTTGACCATTGCCCATGGCCACCCACATTCTATCCATAGTCCTTAAACCACCCGGCTTTCAAATTCAGTTTTTCATCAACCCTTGTGGCAACCCTTTCAAAACCCTGGGTTTGTCTCTACCTACTTATGCTCCTGTCTCCCCCATCTTAATATATTTCCTCAACACATGCATGTAATCTAGTCTTCCAATTGTCCTTAGAAGTTTCTTTATTGTGCAAATAGAATCCTGTCACTTAAGTGCCTGAAGTTATTATCCATGGCACCTCATGGCCTCAGTCAGTGCTGGGCTCTGTGCCCTCAGGGGTGTCCTCTGATGCCAAGTACAATGCCAACCTGCCTATTACTCTACCCCTTCCCCATGCTGTACCAGAATGGGTCAGATACTGCCTCAGCCCTGCTGGATCTTGATGATCTTCATAGCCTCGCCCCCTCACCCTTGGTCATCGTCCCTCCTCAGCTCTGTGTGCTGGGAAAGGGGCCCACCATGACCTTTTAGGATAGAGCTGTCTTAGTCAATATATTTCTTTCTCTTGGGGCTGTTCATGTTGTGCCTTGTGTTTGTATTGCAGTCAATGTCTGCTGTCTGATCTATCTCCCTGGCCTGTGTCTTACCTCTGGCTCTGACTCTGGCCATAGAGTGCTCTCTCTGCCCTGCCTGGCCTGCCTCTGACTGCTGGGCTTCTGTTATGTTTGAAGCCCCGTAAAGCTTCTTTCCTCCTCTAAAATGTGTCAGTCTTTGGGTCAGTGGTCATGTGTGTCTCCTCCCTCCATCCCCCCATTGTACACCCACCAAATCAGGTAGAATTCATTCATTCTCTGCTTTGCAGTGACCTGTTGCTAGCATGAAACTCTCAGACTAAGAATTTGTATTTATTCTCCTGGGTGGTGCACCCCACTCCCAATTTGAGCTTTCTTTGTGTTTCTCTAACCTTAATGTACTTATGAATCTCAAATGTTCTCTTCATTGCAGATTCTGATTGGGGGTCTGGGTCAGTGCCTATAAATCTGCATTTCTAAGAGCAAAGCCCTCTTAGGAGGGTGGATTTTTCCAAAGCCCAGTTTTTAGTTCTTTGTTCTTGTGGAGCATTCTCTACATACAGCCCAAAGGTCTAGCCTCCATCTATATACACTGCTGTAACAGAACACACGGGACTGGATACTTATTTCTCACAGTCTAGAGATTGTGGAATCCAAAATGAAGCCGAATGCCTTCTCACTGCCCCCTCATGAGTGGACACAAATCAAGGGGAGATGGCATGAAAGCTGCACGCTCTCATGCCAGAGGAGCAAGAAAGGTCAGCCCACTCCTTCAAGCCCATCCTGATGGTGAGACTTCATGGTCCCAACACTGCTGCATTTGGGGGAGTTTTATCACCTGAAAGTGGAGGGGACACATTCAGATTACAGCAGATTTACCTACCTGTTCTGCATCGCTGGTCCTCGAGCTTAAGATCAGAGGCTGCCATCCTGAAGAGTGTGAGCTGATCTCCACTTATCTTGTGACTGCAGAGACTGAACATCTCTGGCAGAGTCCCTGTTTCCCACCTTGATCTTAGAGGGAGATTCTAAGTGTTGCAGGCATCAGTCCTAAATATTTTCAGGTTGACAATGAAGTCATAATCTTCTGAGGGAAGGGTGAGAGACTGGGATCTGCTGAGGGGAAGATGTGAGCCTGGGTATCTGCTATGAGCCTGGGGATCCTCTGTGAGCCTGGGTATCTGCTGTGAGCCTGGGGATCCTCTGTGAGCCTGGGTATCTTCTGTGAGCCTGGGGATCCCCTGTGAGACCCAAATCCACTGTGAGTCTGGGGATTTCCTGAGGGGACAAGCATCATTCTTCCCTTGGTGCCTTACCACAGCACGGCTCCATTTTCTTTAAAGCAGCTGCTCTGTCCACTGGGAAGGACGAGACAGCCCATGCTTGCTTATTTACAACCTCTTCCTGTGTGTGTGTTGTATGCATTTTGCATGGATATACTCTGTGTACATGCATTTGCATGTATGTGCATTTGTGCATCTGTGGGTGACATGCACATATGCTGTTTATGTGCACAGAGGGTTGTGACCTGGAATGAGCACTCATTGCCCTCCTGGGGCTTTGTGACCACTTCGTACTTCTTGCTCCTTGGTCTTTGTGAGACCTGTCTTCCCACATTGCTTCCCATCCCATCCTGACCAGCATTGCATCATTTGTTCATTCATTCATGGAATGTTCACGCAATGCTAGGCAGAAGGCTTGGGTCCTCTTAGTGCTATAGGTGTTACAATGAACATGGATAGCCCACAGGGAAGCTTTTGTGATCACGCAGTGTAACTGAGGATTTCACTTCTGATGTGTGAGCAAAACACTTGAAAAGCAGTCATGTGGAGAAGGTGCCAGGGCCCACGACCCACCTTGGGATGGGCTTAGACAGTGGTGGGTAGAGCACATTCAGAAATTGCCTGGATTTTAAACATAAGAACCAGAAGAGAAGAGGAGGGGAGGGAAAGGCAAAGGAAGGGAAGGGAGGAGGGATAAGATAAGATGGGCAGGAAGAAGAGGAGTTGGACATAGAGCAGGGCTTGGGCCCAAAGCGAACTGTCACAGCACACCCCAATGTGGACTCCTGATGCTTGCAAGGGCTTGAGACATTGCACTTCTACCTCCTGTTTTATTTTCTCAGATTGACTTGTTTCTTCCAGGTGATCTTTATGGGCTTATTGAGATCTTGGTCTCCACTTGTTCTTCCTAATGCAGGGATGGGCAGAGCTGGGACTGGCTACTGGTCCTGCAAGAGCTCAACACCAAGGCCACTCTCAGCTTCCCATGCCTTTCAGTTGGCACTGGTAGGAGGAGCCCTGGTGTCAGTCCATGGGGCCTATCCTCTCTCCATCTCTGCTTCACCTCCTTATAAATCTCCATCAGTCGCTGGATGCCCTGAGGCTCCTCTAGATGCACTGCTTGGGAGGGGTAAGTGGTATTCAAAGCCCTATAAATGATACCTCCCCCCCACTACTGTGACCCTAGAGTCCCTCTTTCTGGGCATTATCAGTCTACCTACTTCCATGTCAAGCAGAATGGCCCAGTGCTTTTTACAAGCCCTCTGAACAACAAAGACTTCAAGCCACTAATGGACATCTGTGGGGCATCTCCTAAAACGGAAACGTGGTTTTTATTCTAAAGAGGACAGCTCCGTTCCCATCCGGGATGCTGCGAATGCAGCACAGATGCACACAGCCAGCTCATCTGCTGCCCTTCCCTCCTGCCGAAGCTGACACCGTTCCAAGAGAGAAGCGAGTTACTCGCCAGAGTTGTGTCTATGTTTAGCAGATAGCTCCCGAGTTCTAAACTAATGCTTTGAGAATGACCTCTGACATTTTGGCAGACAACCACGGATTCCATCAGACATCAGGGATTTTAAGTTTCAGGACTGTTTGGGCAAGCCAGGGGACATCAGTCATGCCCTGTGTGACAGGCTGAGAAGGAGAATTGGCAAATCTCCCACCAGAGTCACATCCCACACAGACGTGGGGTGGAGGATCTGTTGCCCCAGCAGCATTTCTGTCTCTGTGGAGCTGAGCTCTGTGGACAGTCGGACATCCGCCTGGGGCTGCACATGTCTACTCCCTCCCAGACTCTGCCAGCCTCACGCTGTGGAGACCAGCTGCCCAGCTCCTCTCTCAGATGTGGGCAGAATGTGAATCTGCAGAGCTCTCACAGATAAAAAAAGAAACCCAGGCTGCTTTTATGTCTGTTGGAAGCAGCTTGAATTTTGAGAGTGTGGGGCTCAGTGCTCACAGACCAAGAAGTGTCCCAGGCTGACTGCTAGATGGTTGTCCATCATTTCAAGAGGTGGGGGTGGGGGGATTTGGAGCCTATGGGAGCTTCAAGCAGTCCAGCTGACCAGAGGGCTAAGAAAGCAAAGGGAACTGGACAAGAAAGGAAATAGAATTTGAGTCCTCTTGCCTCACTATTTCATGACAGGAAACTTAGGGATGGTCTCTGACCTCATGAAATAGCAGAGTAGCTAGAGAAGATATCAGGTTACTTATCAGCCATGAAGGCTGAATTATCCACATGTTGAAGTCCCAAAGCCTAGTGTCCCAGGATGGAGCTGTACTTGGAGATGGGCATTTGAAAAGATGATCAAGGTGAAATGAGTTCAGTGGAATTACCCTGGTCTAATATGGCTGGTGTCCTTATAAGAAGACATCAGGGCATGGAAACACAGAGGGATGGCCACAGGGAGAGGACGCCATCTGCAAGCCCTGGAGAGGCTTTGGGAGGAACCAGGTCTGCTGCCCTTGGCCTTGGGACTACAGCCTGAGGGATACATTCCTGATAATGAGTGGTCTATCACAGCACCAGACCTCTGGGTTCCTGACAAGGGCAATTTGAAAGCAATACCTTGGGCTCTTCTACACACTTTCAGATGGAGTCTACTATGGGGTCCTGGCTGGTAATCATGTCAGCTTGTGGCCACTCTGGATAGTCAAGAATGGGGAAGCCATGTCCGACCACCTTCCAAGATGAGTGCTAAAAACACAGGCTTTGAGGATGCTCACATTCCAAGTGAGGACTCAGCTGACATGCTAGGAAAAGGCTGGCCGGCATGAAAGACCATGTGCATACACTTGGCTCACAGGCTCACTGGATCCCATTCTGGAACCATCTCCATCAGACATTATGTGCATAACGTCACTTTTGAGGTCTTTTTCAGAGAGGCAGCTCCCCTCCTGGAAAAGCAGAGGTGGCATGCCCAGGTTACTGCCTTGATGTAGGGCCCATCTGTGTTACCTAGGGCACCTGTGAGCTGGGGATTAGACCTACTCCCTGCATTTGTGGGCATGGAGGCTGGGCCGAGGGCAACAGTGAGATTGGGAACTGGTCCTGCCCACGTTTCTACTTTGGGAAAGGTTCATTATATAGCAGTTGACATTTGGAGCACTGACCCCCTCACCATGGGCTCACTCACTCTGCAAAGTTTCATGGAGAAAATACAAATGTGTGTATAAAGGGAAAAGTGTTATTTGGCTCAGTTTGGGAGGTTCCAGTCCACAGCCATTGTAAACAATCTGAAGATCCTTTTACACTATTGTAACAAATGACCACAAACTCAAAACAACAAAATTCACTGTCCGATAGTTCTGAAAGTTAGAACTCCAAAGTTAGTTCTGAAAGTTAGTACTCCTGCAGGTACTGTAATCTCACATCCATATTCTCCCTGAGGGGCTCTGGAAGCGACTTCCTTCCTCTTCTAGCTTCTGGTGGCTGCAAGTGCACCTTGACTTATGACTGCATCCCTCCAACCTCTCCCTCTGTGGTCACATGGCCTCTTCTCATTCCCTTTGCCTCTCTTGTAAGGACACCACACTATGCCCAAGTCAGTGTCCATCTGACAGCTCAGGGTATTTGTCGTAGTCAGCCACACATTGCTGGGATGAATCTCCAAACCTGGCACAATTTTGGGGAGGAAAGTATTTATTAAACTAATACATCCAGGGGAAGTTCCAAAACATGAAGGAAAAGGCTGGCTCCCTTTCACAGAAGCAAGCAGAGAGAGAAAAACCCACCACCAGCACCTCAAGCAAACACACTGTAACACTGTAATTCACAAAACAGTAGGTCTGCCAGGCTTGGGTTCCTGATGCTGTTTTGCATATGTATCCCTAGAATTTTGCATCCAATTTAGAAAGGGTGTCATGACCCCAGGAGGCCAGGTCAAAGTGACACCTCTTCCAGCCAAAGAGCTGGAGACAATTCACAATTATAATAAACCTTTGATTCTTTGGGGGGACATCTATTCTAAACTACCACAGTATTCTTCCCCCATTACATCAGCAACTGCTGTTTTTCCAGTTTGCAAGAACCATGCTATTTTGAGGTCCATGATATAAGGGAAGGATTTGTGGGAGGGGTCTTCAAAATCAAGAGCATGGGGTGAGACTCATCCTAGAATTGAATCTACACTGGGCTAGGTTTGGTCACAGGTCTTTTCCTGCCTATGGGAGCCTCAACGTGTCCCTCATTTTATGTTCAGGATGATGTCATGATCAATGAGGCCATGTGTATAAGGAATTTGGTACAGTGTCTGATGTGCACAGTGCCCTAGGTAGATTCTGCTCCTTCCTATGTCCTTGGCTCTGTTTAGGCTGGCCCTACCCCTTCCTGGTTCTTGATAGGTGGCCCAACATGACTATGTGTGCCTCACATAGACCTACGGCTCAGGCTGGGTTCCTTTTTGGAAGGGGTTGGGGGAGACTTACCTGGAAATATGGGAAGTACAATGAATGCAAACTATCCTGCTACCTGAGGTAAAGCTCCCAGTGAGAAGAGAACTGGAACCTGGGGGCCAGGCATATGCAGGGAGGCTGTGGGGAGGCCTGGCTGGGGACTTGGTGCTAATGAGCCAGCACAAAGCCTGCTGAGTTCTCCTCTGTGGGACAGGAATGGGAAAAAGCTGCTGTGACCCGCTTGCCAGCAGAGTTTAGCTTTCTGCTTGCATCTCCCCATGGCAACCAGGGAAAAGGGGCCAGGATGGCAATCTGCAGGGGACGTGGGTGGCTGTCTGCAGTAGAAAACCGAACAGCAGCCAGGCTTTCAGCCCAGCACTCTACACGCCTGTCACCATCACCCTGGAGCCTGAAATACCACACATCCTGTCACTGAGTCTGTCCTTGTGCAGCAGAAGAGGAAACTTGAGATGGAGAGGTGAAATCAGTGCTGCCTAATGTAGGTAGAACTGATGTCTGAGGCTTCTGATGGGATGGCCTGCCCATGGGAAGCCCTTTCACTGTCTTTTGGGGACCTCCTGCACCCCTGACTTGAATTCAGGCTGAATTTATTAAGGAGCCTGTTGAAACCACAAGACAAAGCCAGACATCATTTGTACTACACAGAGAAGCGATTTTCAGGAGACAGCTTCTGGGTACTTGGAGACACCTCCTGACTGACTGCCCAAAAATAAGAATGGGGAAGCCACAGTCCCTTCTCTGAAGCCTTTATGTCAGTGGAACCTGGGAATCAGTGGCCCACAGTAAGGTCTAGGTTAATTGTGGTGTCCTCTCACCGTTTGGGACAATATAAGCCAGAAAATTGTCATTGGTGGGTGGTCAAGCAAATAGGCTTAAGTGAGGGGAACCCACACAAGAGGTGAATGCCAGGGCTTTGGGGTAAAGAGAGGTCCTGAATATCAGGACAATAGGCTCAAGATAGCAGTGCCACTTGTCTCTGCGGGGAAAGAACAAGGCCCACCCACCCTGCCTCCCCTAGCCAAGTCTGGGCTCTTCCTGCCTCTGCCTCACGAGACAGGGGCTGGGATGATAGGTGAGCACTACTGCACCCAGTGATAGTTTTTTTTTTGTTGTTGTTGTTGTGTTGTACAGTGAAACCCATCTGCCTCTCCGAACTTTACAGAAGAGCCTAGAGCTGTTCCAGCCAAGCCTTGACTGCTGTGGAATCAGATACATCTGAAACCATGTCTGCCCCAAGTCCAGGAGAGGTTCCGTATGTGGTTGTTGCAGGGAGATGGGTTTCCAAGAAAGGGCAGGAGCAGACAGTTGGTGCTGACCCCACCACGTGGTAGGTGGAGCCAAGTGTATATTCCCTCCTATTTAAAGAGGACCTCATTCTATTCTCATTTACATTTTCTGGCTGTCTTTGAGTCAGGAGATGGATCTAAGTCTGTAACAGTCTGAAGTCTGAAGGTTGGGTAGCTTTTTCTTTAAACTCCATCTGCTTTTAAATTAGTGCAGAATCCTTCAAAATTTTCACACTAATTAGTTTTTGATTGCAGTGCTTTGAGGCTTTGTTCTTTGTGAAGGTGCTACTTTAGCTAGAGGAGATTACAAAGGCCAACCCTAGGTCAAAGTAGCCAGGTATGATTTCAGAAATCTTTAGCACCCTGTGAAGTAGTCCCCAAGGATATTGATCCAGGCAGATTCACAAACAGTAAAGTCCACCTGTATCACCCAGCAGGCTGATCCCATGTTGTTGCATATGAAGGGACAAAGCCCATTGTTTCCAAAGTCTGGACTTTGGAAATGACAAAATCTGGACTTTGGAAATGACTAAATGACAAGGTTCATCCTGAACAGGGTCGAGGGATTGTGAGCCACAAGATTCCTCTTTTTAGAGATGGGGTCAGGGCAAGAGTCATATGTGCCAGTGGAGCTAAGACCCAGCTACTTCTCATCATACTCCTTAGGATGCTGCTAACTTCACCTTTTGCACACATGTGTTCCCAGGCTGCACATTTTCCTTCCAGGATTCAGAAGAGGCCAGAGGTGGAGGGGACACAGGACGACAACAACTAAAGCCAACTTCTGCTTGTAATTGATTTCAAGCTGACGGCTGCTTTAAGGAAAGTAATCCACTCACAGAGTTCAGAAAGTGAAGTTGTATACACCAGGGAAAGAGTAGTTCCCTACTCCTGGTACTAAGTGTGTGGGACATCTCAGCCTGAGCTCCTGGAACTTTTACCTTCCTTATTTGCTCCTCTCTCAAAAGGATGATAGATTATTTAATTGTATATTTGAGGTGAGGTTCCAGGTAGGTATTCCCAGCCTACCTTCCCTTTCCTCCTGGGAGAGTTTCTTGCAGGAAACACATGCCTTGGGGTGGCTGTCCTATGCCTGAGCCTTGTAGGAGAAAATCAGTGTGGGATACTGGGCCTTTCATGGTTCTGTCTGATGATCAAGTGTCTAGAATCAAGAGCTATTGTTGCTATTCAAGACCCCACCCACAACCTACCCAGTGCCTGTCTGGCCCTCAGTTGGTTCAGAACTCTGGTGGGAGTAGACTGTCTGTGGGCTCCCATTAATCCTAACAGTATCAAGGTGGGATCAAGTATGCCATAGTTTCCCAGAAGCCAGTCCTGTTTCCTGGAAAACACTATTTTCTCTCTCAGATCTTTTCTGTTGTTTTTATCTATATGTTACCAGTAATTCATGGACTCTTATAACTAGACTTCAACAAGTGAGCTTCGAGCTCTTGACTCACCAAATGTTAGAAAAGGACTCATCCTCCCCACCTTTCCTCTGGCTATGAAACTAGTTAATAAACGGTTAAGCAAAAGCTATGTCAAGCTCCAGAGATGGCCTGTACCTGTCTACTTGTTATTCCCTGTGAGTCATGGGTGCCCTTTTGGGCAGGTTCCCTTCCTGTTTGCTCCTTGTATCTGCATAGTACATCAGTAGGTGGACTTTGCTGTGGGTAATCTGCTGGCATTAGTCTCTATGGGGATCCTTGAGAATATCTAGTATGTTCAAATAGGCTGCACTTGGCACTGGCCTCCAGAGTGGTTGGTTTTGTGGGGAGCCTGGCAGGCTACAGTGTAGGAGTCTATTCTGAATACTTGTTCTGCTCTGGTTCTGTCTTTTCCAGACATAAGGCTCACCCTAGCCATCTACTTTGTGTCTGAGGCCAGACTGCTTCAGGCTCAACTTCAGGGTCTAGAGGCCACTGCTGAATGCAAGGTGCTGGCAGAAGAGTGTGTGTAGAGATAACTGGTTCTATGGCTGAGCTAGGAAAAAATTTGAGGGCCAAGATTACAGTTCTGCTGGCATTAATCCCATTTCTTTAATTCCTCTTGTCTCCTCAGCCAGTTTTCTGACCCAAGCTTTCATACAGTGAACCATGGGGGTGGGTGTCTACCTCATGCTAACTTCACTATATTCTAGTAGTTCAGCATCAACCTCTCTTTATAACACACAGGCAAGAGAGAGAGAGAGAGAGAGAGAGAGAGAGAGAGAGAGAGAGATCCATTGCTATGTTATGAGTTATGTCTTACTCCAATGTGAGTGTATTTGGAAATGAAAGAAAGTAAGATTAGATGAGGACATAAGGGCAGAGCCATAATCTGACATGATTCTCAGAAACATAAGCTACTTAAGGAGTATGTATACTCAGAGGAAAGGATATATTTTCTCCTCTGGCTTATGGGTTAAATACTTGGTCCCCAGCTGGTGGCACCATTTTGGGACTTGATGTGCACTTTGGGAGCTAGGGCCTAGATGGAGGGAGTATATGAATGGGGGGATGTTTCTTTACAGGTTATACCTAGTCCCCAGTCCCGGTCCTGTCCTCATTTTCTGCTTGCTATCTGCTAAGAGGTGAACCACCTCTGCTACATGTTTCCATGATGTTCTTTCTCAATGGCCTGTTTCTTTGGGCCAAGTAGCCAAGGACTAAGGCCCTAAAATCATGAGGCAAAATAAATCCTTCTTACCTTAAACCATTCCTCTCAAGTATTTTGTCATAGCAATAAAAAATCTGGCTCAAAGCCCTTCTTGCATCCTTGGGCAAGAGCTCAGCACTTCTTTCTGCTAGGTTCTGGGATTCCCCATTTCTGGGAACTCAGCTCATGCTTAATCTGGGGATAAACTCTGTCTTCCTTCTCTAAAGTTCTATCCAAATCTAAGAAAACTTGTAAATGAAAACCATATATGTTTAGCATAACAAACTAGCAAGAAGGGCAGCATTTGCATATCAAGAAGAGAGCCCTTACTGAAAATAATCCTGCTGTACCCTGACCATGGGCTTCCACCCTGCAGACTATGCGAAAATACATTTCTATTGCTTGAGTTATCCAGAGGGTGGTATTGTGCTACAACAGACAAATACATGTTTGGGCACAGCAAGTGGAATCCTTCTCTAACTAATATCTAAGAGTGTGGAACTGGTACTGGGTAAAGGGTAGCAGCTGAAAGAATCATGGCTTGTCTTTAAGTCCATGCAAATATGAACATTAAACATGAGGCTTGTGATGGCTCAGAAAGAAGATGGGTGAGACAGAGAAGTCTCCCATTGACTTAGAAAATATGAATGTAATCATGAGGCATGCTGGACATGGAAGGAACTTCTGGTTACATCTTATATAGAAATAAAGAATATGCTATTAGAAACTTAAAGGAAAGCCATTTTTTATATATTTGTATGTGTATGTATAAATGTGTGAAAGTAAATACACAGGTGTTTGTGTTTGTGTGTGTGTGTGTGTGTGTGTGTGTGTGTGTGTGTGTGTGTCTGCTACAGCACACATGTGGAAGTCACAGAACAACATCAGGTATTGGTCATCACCTTCTACCTTGTTTGAAGCAGGGTCTCTCATTTCCTGCTGTGTTTTCCTGGCAAGCTAGCCTGTGAGCTTCTAGGAGTCTTCTGTCTCTCCAGCACATATCTCATTGTAGCAGGGTTATTATTACAGATGTTCATTACTCTGTCTGGCTAGGAAAGTAACTTGCTGATGGCATTGTATTCCAGTGTGCTTCACAGGGTAGGATTTTAAGGAGATTTCAGAGCTCAGTGCTGAAAGTGTGATCTGACTTTTTGTTACTGTTTAAGTGTGAGAAGAGAGAGGAATTGAAGAAATGGTTGAGCAATTAGAGATTTATGCTTTTTGTAAATACCTCTTCAGATTGTAGTAGCTAGAATTGTTACGGCTATTTTCTACTTAGAGCCAGAATGGACCTTGTGCTCCTGTTGCATTCTTATCCTTATACACCTTTGTTTTGTTTTGTTACATAAAAATATTTATTTTATTTTTTATTATTTTTATATATTTAGTATGAATAAGTATATACATTGTATGAACAAATCTTGTGAATGTGTCCCTGTTTCCCTCCTCTCTGTCCCATACCCACTGGGGAACTTCCTCTGTGTGCATACTGGATCTGTCTAAAGGTTAGAGGGTTAAGGTGCAAGTTTTTCTTTCTTTCTTCCCCCCTCCCCTTTGTGTATTGTTGCTAAGGGGCCAATGCCTCTGGATATTCTCCCCCACCATGGCTCTTACAATTTTTCCGCACCCTCTTCTGCTCAGTTTGAGTCATAATGGGTGAGTTTTAACTCTATTTTATTGTTGAGATCTTAAGTATCTCTGGACATATGCCCTGGGTTGTGTTGGGTATTGTTGGTGTCTGTCTCCATTAATCTTTCAAGGGTTGTCAGACTTGGTGTGGCGGTTGGTCTCCTGTTTGTCTCCTCATTTTCTCATAGGTTTCATTTGGGTCCTGTGTGAAGGCCAAGGGTGGTTTGTCTTCTGCCAGGATGTCAGGCATCATCCAATGTCTTGTTGGTGGAATTGAGTTGTCCCCTGCTCTCTCAATGCCTTCTGAAAAATACAAACAGAATCTCCATTGGAGAGTGAGATCAATAGACGTTAAATAAGGCAAACATTATTAATTTGGCAAGATTCTAATGGGTATAGCCTCTCTGTAGATCTTCCCCTTAGAGCCTTGGTTCTTGGTCTTCATAAGATTTTGCCATGGATTCCAGTTCCAGTTAAGTGTTCCTTGCCACTGAGCAGATCTCTTAGCCAACCAGTAAGCCATTGATTACTTACTTAGGTTTAGCATCACTATTACACAAATGAGCATTTCTTGACTTGCTGGTCTTTTCCATGTAGCCTCTTACACACCTTTGTACAGTGGCCAAAGAATATTTAAAGAATATGTTAGACCTCATTGCCTCCTATTTGTTATAAAATTCTGCCTACTTGCCTAGATTTATATCCCTGAATAGCCTGATTGCACCCTTAGCACTTGAACCACATTTACTTTCTTGAAATTTGTTTATTTAACAAAATTATATTGGCATTCTGTACTAGGTCCCCTGACCACACAGAACACCTTCGCCTTTACTTCTTGCTTCCTCCCTGGACTATTTTCCCTTGTTTCCTTCTACACAGCTATTTTCTTCCTTCCAGTTGGTCTTGGCCTAGATGCCATATCCTCAGAGAAGGCTTTTTGAGCAATGAGTTAACATCAACACGACGATGCTCTCCTCAAGACCCGAATCCCTGCCCTGATCTGACTGACTTTGGGATGCCAGCTACCAGAGCCTCCTGTTCCCATTCAGAGCCTCAACTCAGTACTTAGCACTGTGTGTTGTTCTTATTCTTGTGTATGTAAGTACTTGCTTGTTCCACTATTACTCAGTTTTCTTTCTTACAGGTTAACAGGGACTTTTCTGAGTTCACAGTGGCATCATTAGTCCAGAGAACACTGTGTAGGAGACCGCAGGTATGGCTTCCTTGGGAATGCTTCCATTTCCTACTCAGCCTCAGACCCTGTTGACCTGTACCTGGTGCTCCCAGGAGTTCTTCTTCATAGCCTTCCTGGGCACACAGGCTGGACTTCCTTGTAGCTCTCTGTCAGATGTGCTTGGTAATTTGTGTCCTAAACATCCTCCGCTGGTATGTGTCTTTGAGAAATTCTTGGAATGTCTCCTCTCTTTCATTGGTATCTCTCTCTTCCTCCTTGCCTTTTTCCCCCCATAGATTCTACTTTTTATTTATTTATTTTTTTAAGTTTCTATGTGAATGAGTGGGTGCATATGTGTGGCTGAGTGCCTGTGTGTGTGTATTGTCTGTGTTGAAGATGTTAACATTGAGTGTCTTTCTTGATCTCTCTTTACCATTCGTTGGGGGAGGAGGTTAATAAAGATATTTTAATATAGACTTTAACCACCGTGAGGGTTACTAGAAAAAAAGATGTGTTCAGAAAGATACCTGAGAGCATGGGTCTGGGCTTCTCTGAGAGTCACCTTCATCTTATTATTTCAGACAGGGAGCTCACCTATTTAGCTAAACTATCTAGCCAGCAAGTCCTAGGAGTCCCCTGTTTCTGCCTCCCCAGTGCTGGGATTACAGGGGCAAGTTTAGGGCTAATAAACCTCAAGGTCTGCCCCTAGCAACACACCTCCTTGAGCAAGGCTCCACCTCCCAAGTTACCATCAGCTAAGGACCAAGAATCCAGAACACATGAGTTTATGGAGGACACTGGTTCCAACCACCCCACCTAGTGAGTTTGTTTCATGAGAGGGAAATAGGTTCTGAGGCAGAAGGTGAAAATCCTAAGGTTGCACAACCATAACAGGATGGGGTTGCTAGTTTCTCATCCTGGGCTAGTCCCTGCCCTTGTATCATCCTCTTTTTTAAGGGATGCTCTACAATCTCCTGCTGCATACACACTTCCAGTTCAAACTATATTCCCTCCAGACAAAACCTTACTACATTCAGCAGCTGGTGTAGAAAGGTTGTGGTTCTGGGCAGGAGTAAGCCAGCAGCACCTGGAGCATGCACAGTGCCTTACCCAGGCCCCTTTCTTATGTGTTTGCATAGGTTATTCCATTCACTAGTTCACCAGAATGAGAACTGAGCCAGGAATGCTTTAAAAATATGAAGCATCATCCTAACAATTCCATTCTGGATGGTGCATGGCAGGATGGAAGCATTACTGGAAGAAGAAATTTTCTCTTCAGCCTGCTCATCAACCTGGCTCTCCAGTGATGCAGTGGCATACTTGGTATGGTCCCCAGTGGCTGGATGACTGGCATCCCTCCTGAATCTTCTTCCTAGAATCTGTAGCTTAGGTTACCTCCAAGGTCCAGGGAGAAGATCATTCTCTTCCAAGCGCTCTGCTCTCCAGCACAGCTGGTCCTCAGCTCTGTCAGAGAAGCCCCACACTCTCAGCGTTCTTCCAGTTGGTCAATGGCTAGTCACAAGAGGGAGGCAGGGTGGTCTGTATGTTTGCTTCCAAGTCACTAGGGTGATGGAAATATAGCAGGAAGCCAAGACCAGCCAGATGGGAGTGGGCTGTCTTTGCTATTGGCCCATTTACCTCTTGTCTCTGATTCAGGGTTTGTGATTACACTGAAAACCCTTTTCAAATAGATCTTCACTAACAGCTACTGAGAAGGTTGGGAAGCCACTCTTTGCTAACACCAGGCAGAATCCTGCATGCTGAGTAATCTCTTTCCTACTTCTGGAAAGCACTAATGCATTTAGGACCCTTGGGCTCTATTTATTTGGCTTATGTCTGGGTAGAAGTGGCTCTAAGTTCTTCCTTGGTAATAAAACACAGCAGCAATTTTTTTCAAGGTGAATTATACTACTGTAGATGAAATAATCTGTCTGCCTAGGAACAACCTTCAACACACAGTGAAAGCAGAATGTAACAAGGACACACGTGTGAACCTGGGACAGGTGAAGTCCACTACTCTGTGACATCAGCCATCACACCACGTGGTACAATTCATTGAGCTGCGGAATCACTGGCACACAAACCTCAGCTGCTCTTCACTGCGGGGCCCAGCTCCACTTGTGGTTAAATTAGAGCACTCACAAGCAGGAGGGCTCATGCATTATGAGATGTGAGGAGGGGATGGATCTAGTCTCCAGGGCTTACCTCTGCATTGCCCAGGAGATGACCCAGGCAGATGTGAGAGGTCTCTGCGCCTTTTCAGTTTCAGGGCTGCAGAAGGGTGGTTCTCTTGGGGCACCACAGGCACATTTGTTGTTGTTTTGGTTTATTTAAGGTAGGATCTGATTCTAGCCCAGCATGATCTGGAACTTACTTTGTGGTCCCAGACTGGCCTCGAACTCACAGAAATCCTCCTACCTCTGCCTCCTGAGTCCTAGGATTAAAGGCTTGCACTACCACATCCAGCAGTGTGTTCGAGTCAGGTTGGATTAAGTGACTTCCAGCATCACTCTTTTTGTTTGTCTTGATGTATATGTAGCCCAGGCTGGTCTGGAATTCATTATGTAGCCCAGGCTGGCCTGGAATTCATGATCTTCCTGCCTCAGTCTGCTGAGTGCTGGGAATACAGGCCTGATCCACCAAGCCTGACTTAGTGAATATATTTTCAAGAAATCCTGGAAGCATTTCTCATCATAAACTGAGGATTAGTAATTGATAGATACCTCTAAAGGCCCAGAGTGGTGAATACACATTTTCTTGAGGTCACAATGCTGTGTTTGACAGATGGGATTAAACCAGGAATATTTGGGCCTGGGTTATACTCTGATTCACCCAAATTGTGTTGTTCTTCATGTTATTAGAATCTGATTTCATTTGTCTTACAACATTATCATGTGGGCGTCAAAGAATGCATCCATATTCTATTGCCTCTATAGCCAAGGCAGATGGTAAACTTGAACTTGCTCTCTCACTCTGTCTCTGCCTGGTAATCTTGAGACCCTCACATCCTCACCTAGGGAGCGGCCTCTGCTCAGTTCAAGTCAGGTTACATCAGCAGCTGAGTAATGGACTGTATTGGTCCATGTGGCTGTGTAACAAATGGCTCCAAAGCTTCCTTAAAGCAATAGCATGTAGGAGAGACATCCCTCAATGTTATAATGAAGTTCTGTCCTCATAAATTCATCTCCATCAGAAAATCTTGGCTTGGGATGGCTTAGTGGATAAAGTGTATGCTGTACACACATGAGGACTCAGGTTTGAATCCCCAGCACCCAAGCAGAAGCTGTGTGGAGGCACTAGAAGACAGACAGAAGCATCTCTGGGGCTTGTTGGCTAGCTTGTGTTTCAGAATTGGTAAGTTACAGTTTTAGTAAGAGAGCCTGTCTCAGAAAGTAGAGTTAAGAGCAACTAAGGAAGTCATCCAACATTGATATTGGGCCTCCACATGCAATTACACATGTGGGCACCCACATATACATATGAACATGCATATACACATGTACTCATAACACACACACACACACACACACACACACAATGTAAAGTAAGTGCACTTAGCACACCTGCCAACAGCCTGGTCCAGCGGCCTACCCTTACGGAGTCCTGATTGCTTCCCCTGTAGTAGACGGGCTGGTGGGGAGCTGCAGTGCTGGCATCACAAGAGACGATCATATGTGCT
The DNA here is from genome assembly GCA_004024765.1 of Zapus hudsonius. NCBI lineage: Eukaryota > Metazoa > Chordata > Mammalia > Rodentia > Dipodidae > Zapus > Zapus hudsonius. The sequence goes on from PVHP010012035.1 coordinate 20,552, forward strand.
ACAAATCGTTAGCCTGAGAAGTGATCAAAATTCAACATTTTTAGTATGGTTTCTACCAAATGGGATGGCTTTCACACCATTGAAAGCTGAAGTATCATATGTAGAAACATTCAAAGTCAGGGGCCATCTGGAGCTCACAGTTTCTAAAGGTCAGGAAGCCACAATCGGCTCTGTTGGACCTTCTGGGTCAGCATGCTACTGTCCACAGCCCTTCAGTCCCCAGTGACCTCATGGGCCTCAGGTGTTGGCTAGCTGCTAGGGAAGTACCAATGTCCCTACTCTGTGACTGTCACAAAGCTGTTCCCAGGATGATGGCATCTTCCCCCATGAGGGCTCTGAGCAACAGTGTGCTGGTGAGAAACACCAGCTTCACTCTCTTCATGTGACCCACTCACAGAAGTGGCATCTCCTCACTGTTGTGCCTGTCAGAGAAGTCACTAGGTCCAGCCCATGTGCAAGGCCAGGGGAGCACAGTGACTCCTGGTCTGTGGTAACAGTGGCTAAAGGCACTGGCTGGGCTTGCAAAGCGAGTAAGCCTCAGTTCTTGGCCTCAAGTACCTGGGTAATAAGTTAGTAGCAGAAGCAAACAGGTTAGTTTTGATACAGTGTTATGAGCGCAATAATACAAATATTTAGAAAATTAAGTAGCAGCACAGAGAAAGAATGACTTATCTCCATTGCCAGAAAGGAGCCAGGACTGCCATTTCAAAAGCCCAATTACAGAAGGACTGGCTTAGCTATGACCCTAGAGCTTAGGGGGTTCCAGTCCCTTCAGGAAACATCTGCATTTCTTATCAAAAATGCCCCAAGAAATGGTTAAAGATCAGCGTGCCTGAGCACTGGCAGCAGACACTATTAATATTAAAAATAAACAGGATTGGTTTAACATTGCCTCAGTCAGCCTGAATTACGCTCTTGCCAAAATAGCCTTGTAAACATCAAATTTTGAGAAAGCGAAGGGAATTATGTTAATCTTCTTCCTAAGAGCACTCATGTAAAAGACTGCTTATTGACAATATTGATGTGATGGAGAAACCTGATGGAGTGATTATGCCTTGGGGCTTTCTGAGGTGTCACTGTGGGATCAGGAAGCCTCTCTATGTGATGTTGGGGTGGCCTGGTAGATGGACACGGTGATGGGAAAGGCAGGCAGGCAGGCAAATGTTCATCAGGAGATGGGGAAGGCAGCATTCTCAGGCTGATTCTCTGGGTGGTGGTGGGGATGGTAATATGGCCACACTCAGGATGGGGATGACTTGACCCTAGCTGGAAAGGAAGCAGTCACTCAGAAGTGCCCCTGCCATGTGGGCTTCAGGGAGGTGCTTCCTGAGCTCATGAGCACACCCCAAGGAGCCCCCTCAGTCTCAGTGGGATTTTCCTCCACCAGCCAAGCTCCTGTCACCTTACACCACAGGTGTTTGGATCTAAGGGCCTGCACCTAAAGGGGTTGGGTGTGCTTTTGCTCTAATGAGCTGGCTGTGGAATGACCCTGGAAGGTTCTACTCAGGGGGGATTCACTGAGAGCTCAGAGGGCAGGCGTTCTAAGGAAGGAAGAAGGGGTGTTTAGGAGAAAGTCTTGCACTTGGGCATCCTACCTGCCAGTGAACTTTATGCTGGCTTTGAAGACAAGCTCTGGGGGCAGTGGGTGAAATTTTAATCCTGGATTCTGACTCCAGGCAGGTGCCTTCATCATGCTGGGACTTGATTTCCCCAAAGTGAAGATGGTGGAAAAGAGTGGAAACCTATGGGGTTACAAGAACACACTGGGCTATTCCATGTAGCACATCTGCTCCTGTCTCACAACCAGCAGTTCTCAGCCTGGC
>PVHP010012035.1:22474-43886 GCA_004024765.1 Zapus hudsonius
AGAAAGAGAGAGCACCAGGGCCACCACCTTGTGGGTCTGGCTTATGTGGGTCCTGGGGAATTGAACCCACAGCCTTAGGCACTGGAGGCAAGTGCCTTAACCACTGAGCATCTCTCCAGCCCAAGGAGCTTCATTCTTGGCGTCCTTTTTCTTTCTCAGGTCCAGGGCACAAGCTCTGGAGGTACACATGGGCACCAGCACCTGCTCAAGTGCTGCATGGGGCTGGCCAGAAGGAGCCAGGTGAAGGCCATCTACTTAGGGAGCAAGCAAGTGTATCTGCCAGTCAGGTTCTGGCAGCTGTAGGTCCAGCTGAGGGGTACCCAAGGACCTCTGGCCTCTGCACACACATGTACATCTGTGTTTGTGCATCTACAGATACACCCATGCCGAAAATTATAGTTCTCTATTTGAGTTGATACAGTGACTAGTAATTACATGTGGTTCAAAGAAAAAGCTTGCTCATTCATTACAAGAGAACTTTTGAAAACCTCTGAAAGTTTTAGGCATGCTGTAGAGGGAAGGTCTTTGCAGACAGAGTTCGTTATACTTCTGCTGAACTGCTGGGGTGTGTTTTTCAGCATTTTTAGGGATTCAGTGGGAAATTCCTGATTGGTACTAGGGGCAGCTAACAAAGGCATCAGGAGCAAGTCAGTTCAGATTGAGGGAAAACAACCTTTGGAACTCATGCAGAAGGAGAAGTGACACCCACCCCGGTGTCTCATCAGGTCCCTGTGTGCCTGCTCTTGGAGGGTTACAGGGAAAGGGTGAAACTCGAGCTCAGGCAGCTGCTGTCAGTGGCCTCACCACAGGCCCAGCCCCACCTCTCTCTGTAGGAGCTCTCCTCCCTGCAGAGTGTTCCTGAGGATTTTATTTTCTCTAGAGTTTTCCAGGGGCATCTTCCCTTAAATAACAGGTCCCTTAGGAACCATGCTTTGGGAGCTGTCTCCTCCCCTACTGCTGTGCTCCTTTCAGCTTTCAAGGGGTGACTTTGACTTCCTCTGCTCCTTTACAGGACGCTGCACCTTGGCAGCCAGCACTGTTCCTGGATTCTTCTGGACCTACCTGGAAGCCGAGCGTGGCCATGGGCTGCCAGCAGCTCTTGATCTGAAGTTCTGGGGTTTTGTGACAAGTGGGGATGGAGCTCCTCTCCTGTCTTATAGTGTGGGATGCAATAGCATTTTTGGTTTTTGCTTAAATTCTCTCTACACCATAGGTCTTGTATTTTGACAAAGTGAGGGATTTTTGTCCCTGGAGCCATCTTTAAGCTACAGTGTCACATAACCCCTCTACTAACATAGACTCTCCAGAGAGGTGACTCAGACCCTCCTGCAAACAGGATTAGGCAGGCCCACTCCACCCCTTGGTTAAATATGCCCAGGTGTGTCTAAATCCCAGGGGGCTCTCCTGGCCCATAGCCTGCTAGTAAGTGTCTGTGACGAAGCGAGAGCGAGCACACTGTGTCCAAGTGTGGGCCAACCTTTCCATAAGCTATAGGCTCTACTTGAATGCAAGGCTGACAGGGTCTTTCTTGAGTGTCTATGTGCTACACGGCAGACAATATTTTGTGACTTTTATGTTTATTATCTTAATTTTGTTTCCATAATAGTGCTTGTGATTTTATCCTAGGGGAGATAGGATTTGGAATGACTAACAAGCTATCAAGCTTGCAGAATGACACGTGTGGAGACATGCACAGGTAGGGAATCAGGGTCTTAAGTGACACTGCCAAGACATCTAGATAACGTGGCGCCACCAAAATCCCAGATCTGCAAACCAGACATGGGGTATCACCCTGCGTTCATTCATGGCCCACCCCTCCACAAGCCACTCTAAGATGCCCTTTGCTCTACTGCCTAAAGATGCTAAATCTAGCTACCTGCTTTCTTCCTCGGCTGAGCTAATCCAGTCAGGATAAGCCCTGCTTGACTGCTGCCAGCTGCCATTAGCATTTCTGTCTTCCATGAAACAAGTGAGATACTGTCCCTTCTCAGGCCAAGACCCCTTCTACCCTTGCTGTTCATTGTGCTGCCCATGCCAGTGTGGGGTCTTCAGCTGTTCCCCAGTATGTTCACCTTGTCCCTCCCCACCTGACCCTTATCTCCCTGGATGGATAGGTGGTAATTGGGGTTTAGGAAAGAATTCTTGAACCCTGTACACTGAGTCTGTTTTACTTAAAGAAAAACAAGACTGAAAAAGGATAATTATTAAATTATTATATTTATTCAGAAGTCAGGAGAGATAAGGGAGAGTCTATGGACCAAGGAAGGGGAATATGAGCACCCACATGGTCTGAGAGTCTGCACACTGGGCCTAGATTAAGAGAAGGAAAGAGAAGAAAGTACAGAGAGCTCCCGCCATGAAGGAGGGAGAGGGGTAAGCCCACATAGGAATAGGGGGTTAGGGGCTTCCCCCCTCATCTCAATGGTGGTTGAGATGCGGGGACTCACCAAAACCTAGAGGTTCATGAGTCTGAGCTGGCCAGCCAAGAAGAGAGCAACTTGCCCTCCCCTGGTGTAATTTATAACCTCATATAATAGGTCCTGCCTCCCACCTCAGGTGAGGCAGGGACACAGCTGATTGGTCTGGACTAGGCTGGCTCAGGAAGTTCTGCAGTCTTAAGCTTGACCAATCACAATGCCAGGATTAGATTTGAATTCTAGTAAAGGAAATCTCTCACTCCAGGGATGGATGGGGCTCAGGTTGTTCATACAAAAACCTGTTAGGCCAGAGAGAAGAAGCCAGATCATTCTCCGATTTCTAGCAAAGTGGAGGCTGCAAATGGAAGGACATTCCTGCTTTTTACTTTTTAGAGCCCAGTCACCCTAAACTGCCTCAATATCCCCTCTGAAGTATTTCCTATTACTGGGACACTTTCCTATTGCTGGGACAAAATAACTAAAAGCACCTTATGGAAGGAGTTTATCTTGGCTTACAGTTCCAGAAGGTAGAATCCATCCTGACAGGGAAAGCATGGAAGGAGCAGAAAACTGGCGTCTCATTGTCACATCCTCATGAAGGAGGGAGAGAGAGATGGATGGATGGATGATGCTGTCTAGCCATCTCTCTCCTTTTAAGCAGTCCAAGACTCCAGCCCATGGAATGGCCACCCATAGTTAAGGTGAGTCTTCTCGCCTTAGTTAAGTGAATCAAGATAATCCCTCACAGACTTGCACAGAGGCTAAGTAATTGACATAATCCCTCACAGGTAATTCTGGGTCCTGCCAAGTTGACAATATAAACCATCACACTCCCCCAGTTCAGGACTCCTCTGTCTCTCAAGTGTCCCAACTTTCTCCCAATTTCTAGCTTTGCCTTTTATTCTTTTCTAGAATTTTCTTTGTCTAGGAGACTGATGGCTAAGTAATTCTCTTCATGTCTCAAGTCCTGTGTCACCTTCCAAAGAAGATACCACCCCCAGATTTAATGTCATCTTAGAGATGATGTCACTCCAAGGATCAATGTCTGGGAATTATTAGCTTATACGGAGATAAAGAATGGCATTGAATAATATGAAAATGATCGAATATTGATAATTTAATATCATTCAACTTCAAATAAACTTATGAACGATGTCACCCTAACTTCCTTCTTCAACTTTATTTCCTTATTTCCATTTACCTGGGGAGTTCTCAGCTGTGGAGTGATCTGTAACTCCCATCAATGTTTACAATGAGGAAAGCCTACATAATTAGTAAAATGCACAATTGTCCTCATATTAGGCTTTGAGAAAAGAAATGAATGACAAGTGACATAAAAGCTGGACACAGAGGAGGATTTCAACTCAGGACTTGGGGATTTCTCCTGTGAATTTGGGCTTTGCTCATTTCATACATTTTTTTTTTGGCCCACCAAACTCCCTTTGTACCTGCTTCCCAGAAGTAACTTTTGATAATCATTGCTCACTGTCAAGTGTTGGGATTTTAAAAATACTGAGTTGCCCTGTCTTAATTTCCAGCCTCAGTCTTCACCCCCTCCTTTCTTCCCTCCATACAGGATGCCGCATACCCGATCCCAGTCAGGACAACTCTGGGGACTTATAGATGAACATCAATAATCTTTGACCTCTTCCACAGGGTTAATAGTATTGGGACAGTTTTCCAATGGATGGATGGTTGTCTATTGTCCATAGTGAGAAATGAGAGGCCTAGTGTAAGTTGTAGTCTTGATATTGTTACCATACTGTAAATATGGTCATCTAGCTCCATAAGGTAGCTTGACACCATGAAGTCCAGAGATTGTTCAATGCTTACCAGGAATGTTCCAATCTTAGGATTGGGGTAAAACAGAAATGACAAGATGTTACTTTTTAGTATGTACCCATAATGCTAAGGGGACCAAATGAACAGAAATACAGAAATTTCTATTAATGGTGATTCTAGATGTCAACTAGAAATATGATGATAAAATATATAATATTTGCTATACTTATACTTACTTGTACAAATATATAGATCTATATTGCTGATGCATAAATATAAAGGATTGAATAATATCCTGACCCCTTTCCAGATGCTGGACCCCAGACAATTCTGTGATCAAATACCATACTTCAAAAATCAGCACATTATTCTTTGAAACTCAGACTCACCGCTTTCCAACACAATTAATTGGAATAACAGCAGACAAGATGATTAAACTGAAAAAAATTCAAGTGGAAAGTGTTAATGTGATAATTAAGCTTACTAATTAGGGAAGTTTAAGGACTGCCATTTCAGTTCCTCATCCCAAAGACTAAAAGATAGTAGGGGATCTGAGGGCCCTGGTGTCCTTGTTATTCAGGTCACCTGTGGGACGGCTGGGAGCTGCAGCCTCCTGTGTGCTTGATACACTGTGGGATGTCTCACAATAAGCCTTGGCTTAGCTGTCCTTGGCCTAGGACTCAGGCTAGCAGCAGGTTCTTCACAACAAAGTCAGAGCTGCATATTGCCACCATGAGTCACCAGAGGATGGAACGGAGGGTGTGATGCATTTAGAACAGGTCAGAAAACCTTTTCCATGAGGGCTGGGGTATGGCGGGTACAGTTTGCAGAGTTTGTCTCCATCTATGATGGTTAAACTCTGGTTGTCAACTTGGTAGGATTTAAAATTACCATGGAAACAAATCTCTAGGCATATCTGTGAGGGAGTTTTTAGATTCAGTGAATTGGGGTGAGAGAACCTACCCTAAATGTGGGTAGCACCATCTCATTGGCTGGAGTCCCCAGACTGAAATTTAAAAAAAGGAAATATTGAGGTGAACAGCTTGCTTCATGCTCCTGCCACAGACTTTCTTCACCAAGATGGACTGTAATCTCTTACTGTTAGCTGAAATAAACACTCCCACCTTTTATCGGGTATTTTGTCACAGCAAGGAGAAAGTTGATGAATACACCATGTATTGATTCAACTGTCCCATAGAAATATGAAAACCACAGGCCTCAACAAAGCACAAAGAGTGGGCTGAATTCACATAGACTTTATTTGCAAAAGCAGGTCTTACCTCGTCAGCCCTGCCTCTCTTAATATGGAGACTTTAGGATGTAATCTAAATACTGTCCATGTGCAACTTGTCAAATCATTTCATAGGTCCCTGAAGAAAGTCAGTTGGAGACACTGAGTGAACCATCCACAGTTAGGAACTAGTTAGTGGAGGAACAAGAGCTGAAACCTAGCACAATGCTTCTGTTTGCTGAGGCCTGCTAGCCTGCCCACTGCTCTGAGCAGTCCTGGTCTGTCTGTCTGTCTGTCTGTCTGTCTGTCTGTCTGTCTGTCTGTCTATCTGACTGTCTGTCTGTCTGACTGTCTGTCTGTCTGTCTGTCTGACTGACTGTCTGTCTGTCTGTCTGTCTGTCTCTCTCTCTCTCTCTTTCTTGGAAGACCCTACCCCCCTCTCTCTTTTTCTTTAAAAAGCTCTGCTTATGGACTATTGTGATACAGTGTTAGGAAAGCCTTCCATTTATCTGAGACCTAAAGCAGCAGGTATAGTGACTTCATTTCTATCTGCATCTCCTCATATTTGGAAAGGAGGGTGTAGGTATTTCCTGTGTTTTTAGACTCTAAGCTGGAAACCACTGCTATTAAATCACCCAGATGCACCAACCTCAGTGACTTCTGAGCTCCATTTTTTTCAAGTAGAGAACAGGCTCAATGTGCAAGCCATGTGATGCCTTCAAAGTCAAACTTTTTTTTTCCAGTTTTTATATTTTTTTCAATTTTTTAAAACTTATTTATTGTTAGTATTTCTATACATTATATGAGCAGGTTTTGTGATAGCACCCTTATTTCCCTTCTACCTGTCCCCAACCCACTAAGGCCCCTCTCAGTGAGAATTCTGGAATGGTCCATGGGATAGGGGGTTATGAATTGTACAAGAAGTAGCCAGTTTTTCCTATGTGTGTTGTTGCTGAGGGGGCAATGACTCTGGATATTCTCCCCCACCATGGTTCTCTCAACATTATAGCAAGCAGAATTAAAACTCACCCACCATGACTCAGGGAACTTTGTGGAAGAGGGGGCAGTGAGATTTTCAGAGCCATGGTGGGAGAGAATATCCAGAGATATTGTCCCCCACAGCAGCAGCAGCAACAACAATAACACACACACACACACACACACACACACACACACCAACCAACCAAACAAACAAACAAACAAACAAAAAAACCTGGCTACTGCTTGTAGAATTCATACCCCTCTTCCCCAAGGACTGGTCCAGTAATCCCACTAAGGAGGGCCCCCAGTAGACTAGGAACAGGGAGGAGAGAAATGGAGGTACCATCACAAGACTCGCTCATGCAGTGTATCTAATTATTAACAATAAATGCATTTAAAAATTCTTACTTTCACACAGTAAGCTCTTGAGGAAGCTGGGGGCATTGCCTGGTAAAAGGAGCCTTGAAGGCAGTGGAAGAAAGCCTAACCCCAAGACACGTGGCTCTGGCCTATAACTCCCTGTCCCAGTAATTGGTTACTTACCACACTGAGCTATTGGTTGAAGATACCTACAAGGTCCCCAAAATAAGACAGGCTTATGTCAAAGCTCTTGAATATCTACCCCAGGCAAAGTCACACTTTTAGTAAGTGTCACAGTTAGCAGCTCAGCTCATTCTGATCCTTCCTGGGAGGTGTGTTTCCAGAGACCTCCCCCTACCTTGAGTGGAAGAATGGAGACTGGCAAGAGTCGTGCCTTGGTCGGTGGAGGACGTTTGACCAATACTTGTTCATATCTCAAACCAATTATTTTGATATCATTATGATTATCGCTGTTGTTTTCACTGGCATCACTCAGAACCAATTATTCCTGATGGGGTTATCCCTGTTATATCAGGAAGCATCGCATACCATTGGGAAATAAGACACACTGTCTTTTGGATCTCATTAGTTAGCATAAGAAAAATGACAACAAAAAATGAATGGGTAGAACATTCTTGAGGTTTTATTTTTTTCAGGGCTCATTTAGACTTAGAACTAATGCACTTGGCAAGTCTTTCCACACACAATGAATACACACACACACACACACACACACACACACATCTCTATTAGAACTCTTCCAAGGTGCTCAAGAGTAGAATGTTTGAAAATAACTCTCAAATGATTATTATTTTGAGCAGTTGTGATAAAGCCTATTCTGTGAATGATTGGGGCTGCTCAGTATAAAACTGTGGCTGCCTCTTGTCCTTGGATCCTTCCAAGAAAGATAGAGAATGTGGCAGGCAAGGAGATTCAGTGCATGGCCAGACACTATGGGTGACCCTGTCACAGGGCACATGCATGGATCCTGTGGAAAGTCTCTGCAGTCAGGAGACATGGGTATAGGTGTCCTGGCAGAATAATGGCATGGGCATATATGTATGCCACGGTTTAATACCTGGGTTCATTTCACTTTAGATCAAACCCTAATTTACCGTATTTCACAGACAGGAAAACTGAGGTATGGAGAGATGGATTGGCTCTGAGCCCAGATTAACTTTCAATTTGAGCCTAAGCAGTTGGATGGCAACTTTTTCATTTTTCACTTGATCAGACATTGTCACTGTTTATGTATAATGTCATCAATACAAAAGAAGTCTAGACTGAGTGGGAAAGGTGAATTAGGGTTCTGAGTAGAACACAGAGATGCTGTGTCTATCTCAGGCTTAAGGTAAAGGAGGCTGAAGCTTGGAAGACTGCTCTTGCCAGCCCAGCTGGTTGCTTCCTGGGTGCTGAGTGGGCCCTAAAGATCATATTTTCCCCAGAGCTATAGGCACTGGTGAAGACGCGTGGCTATCACATCATCTCTCTCTCTCCCAGGACTCTTGTTTACCCAGTAGTGTGGCTCTGAGCTGTTATGACCAATCCTTGAAATTTGGCATGGGACCAGACGTGGCTGTGGGGCTCAGGATCAGTGCTGAAGGAAGGAAGCCAAGAAGAGAGACCACTTGGGCATTCACCTAGGAAACTGAGTGGAAGGTGGAGAGGTAGAAATACCCTCTCCTATGAGTTGCCTGCAACCCAATATGTCTCTGTATCCCCTGTCCCTCCAGAGGAAAGGCAATGAGACTTCAGACAGGCATTGGCTTCAGAGACAGCTGGAATTGTTAAGGAACTTCGTCATTTTTTAATGAGCTACTGAGCCCAATCTGTTCCTGGATGTTCTCACCTTTTTGTTCTATCACTTGGCTGCAGGTGTTCACAGTTCTTCACTCTCTCTCTCTCTCTCTCTCTCTCTCTCTCTCTCTCTCCAAAGTAGCACGAGATGTTAGCTCTCTCCAGAAGTGTCCTGGTAAGGAGGATCAGAGAGGAGGAGAAGCAGCAGATATCCTCCAAACCCAGGCATGCCCAGACAAGCATGGCATGATGCACCCAGCCACTGTCCTTCCTGACCCTAAGTATGCTCAAATGCACCAGGTTCTGAATGCCTCTGGCACAGCACCCGTGAGCACATCTCATTTCCCCAGAGTTCCACAAGACTGCAGAGCTAATGTGAACTCAACATGTTCCCTGATACTCTACCTAGTCAGGATCTGTCTTCATGGGACTACTAAATTCTGAAAATTAGGAGAATGAATACAAGTGTTCCCAGCCTTGGGATGAGATGGGGACACTTTTGTCAGAGAGCCTTCTAATGGCGCTTGAACCACACTGGCATACACATAGCATAGATGCTGCTTCCTGCCCATGAAGGCAGCTTTGAAAATCCAGCTGGGAGCAATGGCCTTCCTGACCAGTATCTTTCTTCTGATTCTTCCTGGATCAGATGGACAGCTAGGATCTCTTGTATTTCAGAACTAGAACTTGGTTGGCCCTGTACTGAAGGTGAGGAGAGAAGCTCCCAGAGGCATGTGCGTCATTTCTGTACCAGTGTGACAGTAGAAGGGAGGGCACTATGACACCTGAGGGAAGGAGGCTGAGGAGAGCAGGAAGGGGTCAGGTGGGCAGGAAGTCACCAGGACATTTGCTCTCATTAATCCATGGACATGCATACCGCCATTAGGAGAACCGCAGAATAGTTTATTAGGGTGTTGCAGAGAAATAGAACAAATCGAGTATAAGCATTGAATAAAATATTAATCTTTTCTTCATTTATTACTTTTCTTGTTGCTATGACTAATACCCGATGAGAAGCAACTTAAGGGAGGAGGGTTAGATCAGCTTATAATTTGAGGAGAGTCCCTCAGGGAAGGGAAGCCATAGCAACAGACAGCTCTACAGTGAGCTGGGATTCCTCCCATCCTCATATCTTGGTAGAACAAGATCCAAAGAGTGGACAGAGAGTGGGGTCAGGCCATCAAACCTCAAGGCTTAACCCCAGTGGCCTACTTCCTTCACTAAGGCTCCACCTCTGGAAGGTTCCACAACCTTTCCAAACGGCACCATCAGCTGAGGATTACATGTTCATACACATGAGTTTATGGGGGACATTTTCATTCAAACTACAACACCATCCCCAAACACCCTCAGAAACATCCAGAATAATATCTGACCAAATATCTGGGCAGAATAGGTCAGGCAATTCATGCATAGATTTCACCCTCATCATGAGATTTTTGTCAACTTCTGGGCACCATGTTTTCATCAATAGTCAAATGAAAGTTTGGCTATTATGGGTTTCTATGGAGAGGTACCATTTTTGCTATATCTTGATCATTCAGGCTCAATGATCTCTTGACCTATAGGGCTCTGATGCCTCCTGGGGCCCATGGGCTTTCTCCATGAACAAAGCATAACTTCTGTCTGTTTAGAGCACCAAGTAACACTTCAGAACTGTGCTTGGGCTATCTTACACAAAAATGTGAAAAAATGCAACACTAACTAGACTTCTGTGGGACCTTTGTCTACAGGGTGGGACTTGAAATGAAGGAGCCAGGGAGTACCTGGTTCTCTGGAAATTCCTCTGCGACTGGGGTCTCTTGCTGCTTTTTGCATGTCACACAGGACTGTGAGTGTCGTTCTGGGATAGCAAACAGAGTTCACCAGGTGGGTTTATTTACAGAGACCAAGCTGAATTGTCACGAGGACCTGTGTGCATGACAGTGTGTCTTGCATGCCAGGCAGGTTGTGGGCACAGTGACAGAAACCAAGAATGTAAAGCTAGAATCCAAGAGGCTGATGCTAAACATTTTTCATGGTGGTTCTCAGTGGAGCATGGCCTTTCCCTCTGCAGCACTTTTAAAAGGGAGTGGGCTCAGATTGCCAGCTGAATTCTGTGATCTGTAGGTAAAGGTGAGAATGCAGGACCCAAGAGGTGACTCAAGAGAGGTTTCTGAGATGCACCTGATAGAAGGTAGGGGAGGAGGAACAGATGGTGAACAGCAAAAGGAACAAAGTATGGAAGCAGTGGAGGTGTGAGTGTCCTCGAGGCTTAGAATGCAGTCCCTGAAAGAAATTGGCTTCCCTCCTTCCCATCTTCTCCTGTGGTAACTGCCATGCTTCTCTAGAAAGCCCTCAGGCTAGGGTCTCTCCTATGAGGGAGGTCTGCATTCCCCTTTTCCTCTACGCCTTCCTGCTTGCAGACTCTGTCCTGTTTCTATGCATGATGGCTGTGCTCACAGCACCTCCTCCCTCTGACCACTCCTTGCAAAACTCAACTCTTGCACTTGGTAAATTAGGCTCTGCCCTGTCACTGCTGATGCTTCCTCCTGCCGAGGCAAGAGGACCAAGGGCTTGAACTGAAGCCCCATTCCCAAGGACTCAGCAGGAGGAGTGAGGACAGCGGGAGGCTTGCTGTTGACTACAGTTCTGACCCTTTGCTCCCCTCCATGCTTTGAGCTCTGCTGTGACTCAGAATGAATTACAGCCCACTGGTGATAGTGACTGTCCCCTCTTAGGGGAACTTCTGAGAGTGCGCCTACCTTGAACTTGTATTTATCATTGTCAGCATGGGAGGGGATGCTGCGTTCTTTAAGTGAGGTGGACTTGGAGTCTGGGGCCTTTCAGTATATTGCTCCCGGTGGCTTGCCAGCAGGGTGTACTCTGCAAGTAATGAATTATCCATGATTAATTACAACTAACCAAGCTTCTTTCTTCCCAGGGCATTCGATCTAAATATTTAGCAGGGATCCTGGTCAGATGCTTCCTCCTGTCCAAATTAATAGTATTTCCTCTGAAAATATGAGAATGTTTCCACCCCAAATCAGCTGTTGTTTGGAGTCCAGCCAGCTTATTATATGACAAAACATGTCACACGATTGCTATTTTGCTGATCAGTAACAGATAAGAGCAGTGCCAGGCTGGTGTCATGCTGGGTCATAGTGGATGTATTTGAGATTCCGAGGTTGCCTGTCTTTCTTGCCATCTCTCACCCTAGCCTGTGTGCATCCTCAGGGGAAGCCTTAGAAGATACTAGGAATGTGGCTTAGGGTGCTGGGAAATGCTCTGTCTTCCTGCATGTTCCAAGCCAGAGCAGAGATCTCCTGTGTAGTCTCAGGAAGGTCCAGGGTATGTTTCTGAGCAAGATGGTCAAGTTTAACCACACTCCTATCCTGGTCCTTCCTTGCTCAGAGCATCCTGATGGGGCCCAGGTATGAGGAGGCTTCTTCTCCAGGTATGCTGGGCTCCACTGAGTCATGAGTATTCTAAGTCAGCTAGAGCAACTCCCTTTTCTCTGCCAAGGGTGTTCCTAACATGCGCTTGTAGCATCATCTGGCTAAGGAGGGGCTGGCTGGGGTTAGGTCTGGGGATTTAATAAGAAAGGATTTTCTGGAAGTCAGAGAAGATGCTGAGGTATCCTTGTTCCTTCTTTTTGTTCTCAAGTTCCCACGGGCACAGAGAACTGCTGTGTTTTTGACACTCCTGGTGGCCATTATCTGAGGACTTGTCAGGAGCAAAGGATGGAGGAAAGGCCTAGAGAACATTGCTGAGTCGCACTCATGATTAACCCTGCTATCACAACTACATGAAATAGTAGATTTCATTTTTGCTGCATGAAATAGTAAATATCTTTATATTTATACACAGTAAGAGTTGTCTTTTGTTTTCAGAGTGCTTCTATGTATTATGGCAGTGATCATGTTTATTGATACAATTTCCTTCCCAGCCAGCTCATACCCTCTTCAACCTCTGAGATCCCATCAATGAGTGAACTGCTGATACTGAAGGAAAGTGTCAGTTTCTGCAAAATGGCCTGGGGTTATTGCTCCCTTCCCCACCTCCTCAGAGCAGCCTAGACCCTTCTATAGCTGGAGATGGAAGTGTCTTGTCAGTGCCTCTCAATCCTGCTGCCTGTTCCCCAGGGGTCAGATGTCACCCCCAGCACTGAGGACAACCCCAGCCATGCCATGACTGCCACCCATAATGGGGTATGGAGCCTGTTCTTTTTGATATAGATTCTCTGGTGCTCGCTTGCAGAGATCAGCAGGCAATTTGTGGTGTAGAGTCCAGGAAATGTCACCTTTAATAGCCTGCCCTGGGATTCTGACAGAAACTGCAGGTTTTTCCCAATGAAAAGGTGTGACCTACTTGCCTCACAATTGAACTAGCGTTGGTTGGCCAGCAATTCCCAGCCAGAGTGATTCTGCTACAGGGAAGACAGCAAGTCTAGAGACCTGATTGGTTGTTGCAGCTTGGGGATGCCACCATCCTCTAGTAGGCAGAAGCCCAGAGTGCTTATAGACATGGTATGGTGACAGGACAGTCCCCATTGAGTTACCTGAGGAATAGCACCAGAGGCTAGGAGCTGGTTGACTGCAGCCAAAAGGGCACTGAGAATACTGTTACCTCAGCATTCTGCACCCTCAAGGACTGTGCAGGGAGGGGTGAAGTGGCAAACAAATGTCCCCACAGGACTAGGGACTTTTCTCATTTGGCAATATCCGTAAACTCCTGAAGACCCTTCTGACCTCCCTGATGTGGGCTGTGGAGGAGCCTCCAGAAGACCTCAATACCGTCATTGGACACAGATTTCATCCAGCAGGAGCAAGCAGCAGGGGTCTCCAGACAAATGTATGTCCCAAATCAACTGGAATGAGGTTCTTTAAGCAGAAGTGATTGAGCACAATGCCACACGTTCTGTCTCTTCAGCATCAGCACATGGGCCATGGTGATGCAGGTGGCTTCCTTGTCAGTAACATGTTATCACACTCAGCACACTGATTCCCTAGGGAACTGCATTTCCTCTAAAGTGAATGACAGGCTCCCACTTCTGTCCCTGGAGCTCGTGTTTGCAGCAGGTCTCTCTCTCTCTCTCTCTCTCTCTCTCTATATATATATATATATATATATATATATATATGTATATATATATGCATATATATATATATAGTCTATCTTGGGACTACAAACAGTAGAACCCTGGAAAGTATCATACATCAGGAGCCCTCTGCATTGGACCTGGGGGGAGAGGGAGGGAGTTTGATCACTGGTATCCAGGCCTCAAAGCTCTTAGACTGGCCAGGTGAAATGCAGAGCCATGAGTAGAAGGTTATGCTAAGGTGGGCTCAGAGGGACAGATGCCCAGAAGAGAGTGAGAAGCATGTGGCTGCTGAGCATAAGCATATTTATTTTTTTATGGGCTCTAAGTAGGACAGATGACAGGTCATGTTGGCTTGATAGGCAGACACAGGCAGGGCTCTTAGGTGAATGCATCCTTAATTTTGGTGGAATTACTTTGCTTCCATACTGCTCAGTAAATGCGTGAACTTAGCACCAGCATTTACTCTAGATATTTTCTTATTGCTGGGAATGAGATGTCTGACCAGAAGCAGATTAAGGAAAGCCAGGATTTATTTTCAGTTTACAGTTTAGAAGAGACATTCATCATGGTAGGGAAAGCATGGTAGGAGCAGGAAGCTAGTATCACATCATCACATCAGCAGGAAGGAAGTAGAGAGAGAGGAAGAATAGTAAGCAGGGCTGGACTACATAAATTCAAGGCCCATTCTCAGGGAAATACTTCCTCCTGCAAGGTTCTACTTCCTCAAGGTTATATAACCTTCCAGAACAGCTCAGTCTGCTGGTGATTAAATATTCAAATACATGTGCCTACAGGAGACATTTTACATTCCAACCACCACACTGCCCCAAAGACTATTCTTTGCATGTATCCATGGTTACACTTTCTAGAACTTGGGCATCACTCTGTGGATCATTGAGCCAGAAAAAGGTGGCCCTGTGTTATATGCTTTGGACCTGCTCTGTTGATTTTGGGCTCATCTGTTGAACTGAGCCAGTTCCTATAGGGGAGTTCACCGTGCAGTGCTCAGATTCCTAAGGCTTACTAACAAGATAGACTCTCACTTGGGCTTGCAAGGGGTCTGGTTTCCTAATGCTCTTCTCATTGTTGAGTGCTAGCCAGACTCACAAGTACACAGATGACCTTGGCGTGAGCAGGGGTGTAGCTTGTTTGCTTAGGATGGAAGGACAGTCAAGAACTTCCCACAGAGTGGGGAGGAGAGTGGATCTAGGTGAAGCACACTGTGGTTTGCTCCTCTTCCTTCTTTAAGGTCTATGTTTTTGGTGGCATGTGTGTGCTGGCCAGAAAATTTAACCAATGAAAGACCCTATCTCAAAAAAGTGCCTGAGGAACAAATCCTAAGCTGTCTGCTGGCCAAAGCATATGTATACATGGGTGTATGCACCTGCACACAAACAGATGCACATGCACAAATAAAATGAAATATGTAACAAAAAAGGGGAAAAAGAACTTTTTATAAAAGGGACAAAGGATTTTCATGGTGTTGGAGAGTAGGGAGGCAAGAAAGGAATGATTTCCTGGCAATTGTCGGGCTACCTGTTACATCTTATGGGTCACTCACATCATCTGTCTTGTCTCATCAAGAACAGAGCCACAGGACCTAGGCTGATGAAGCAGTGCACAAGGACTCACTGGCTGTGGTCCTAGCTTCCATGGCCACCATTCTGCCATTGCTCCTGTTTTTTGACTGACGTGAGGGGAGGACTCTTGATGGCTGAGGGGGCTCCCCTGGTGTTCTCAGGGGGATTTCCACCAGAGCTTCCCTTGTGTCTGAGGACACAGCCTGTCTTACGTTGTACCATGGCATGTGTCCACTGCATAGTCTTCCTAGGTTTCTTTTGTCCCAGAAAGGCTCTTGCTGACATGCACACTGTCCTTGGGCTCCAAACTATGACTGTCTAATGGCCTTTGCAATTACCAGTTGCTCAGTGATGAATGGAGTGGACAGACCCTTCAGTGTCTGTCTTCCCTGGTGCTCATGATGTCTCTGGTGGCTCCAGATGGACTGGTGCTGCTAGCTACTAGCTCATTGCTGATCATGTGTCTGTGTGTCTCTCATTAAGCAAAGAACTCCTCATGAATGGAACCTTGCAGTGAGAGAGGAGTTGTGCCCTGTTCTGAGGAGTGTGTGTGTGTGTGTGTGTGTGTGTGTGTGTGTGTGTGTGAGAGAGAGAGAGAGAGAGAGAGAGAGAGAGAGAGAGAGAGAGAGAGAGTCCTAAAATAATCCTCACCGAGTTCAATTTTACCAGTTGTATGACCTTGAGGAAATCCCAGTGTCTGGCTAAGGCGTGGTTTCCCTGTCTACAAAGCAGGACCACAGCAGGTCCTTTCCCCCTCCTTTCCCCTCCCCTGAATCTGTTGTAAAGATTCAGTGACATGCAGGATATGAAACAAAGGAATGGTATGGCCAGTAACACTGCCAAGCACACCCCATAACAGGGTAGTTTCCCTTTACATCTCAAACACAAAATTCCTGCCTTCCCTCCTATGCCAGTCGAAAACAGCTGTGCTTGTAAAGCTTGGTATCTTCCACAAAGCTTGTCAGGTGTTTTAAACCTCAGCCTTATTCAACAAACCTTGTCAAGAAGGGTAAGGGATGCACACATAGGAAATCCTGGGACCGTGCACTCTAGGAATGGTGACAGAGATCTTGTCCCTTGGCTTACTTGCCTGGCAAGTGTTTTTTTGTGGAGCATGAGCCAGTCTGAATTTCAGAGCCTTGTGCTTACCATCTACAGGAATGGTGCTTTCCTCTGCTCCCGTTTTATGAAGTCAAGGGCAGGGCTCAGCCCATTGCTGATGCTGATACATACATACACAGAGCCAGTCACGGGCCTCATTAAACATGACTGCAAGGGATGCTTTAGAGATGGAGCTCAGGCTGGCACTATGCCTTGCTGGGTTCCCAGTTTTGTTGTGGACAATGTGCGGCACTCAGCCTGTGCATTCCCTGTGGAAAGCCCTGCAGGGAACATGCATGCCTCTCTCCCGACATGCCTGCAAGCAGCCTTTCAGCTCACAAATCCTGAGAAGACCCTCAAATACCTCCTTCCTGGTTCCCACTCACACCTCTGGCACTCACAGATCTTCGGTAGAACAGTGTGATTGTCACTGAATTCTTCACATGCTTTTCCCAATGTGGAACCTCAGTGGTTTGCAGTGATCTTTAGATTCGTTGAGCAGCTGCTTCGTGCCCAGTGCCTGCCAGGCAACAGGGAAGGTACTGGGGGCAGATAGCATTCCTTGTGTTTCAGGAGACCCTCAGATGCTCATCATGTCACGAGGCACAGAATCAAGTGAAGGTTCCAGGGGCCAGATGGGGGAGGGGGGACTGCTCTGCATGGAAAGACAGGAGGTGAGACTCAGGGTGGCTCTCAGATTCAGCTGACCTTGTTTTCCACAGAGAATTTAGGCATAGGAAGGAGCTGGTGGAAAACATTGAGGGGTGGAATTGTGCATTCGTCTCTGAGGAAAGCCAAGGCTGTGTTGGCTGAAGCCTGCAGAGACTGCAGGGAGTGGAGGGATAGGAAGATGCAGAGTGCTTTCTGGCCATAGCGAGGCCCAGCTGGCTGCAAGTTGCAGGTGCAAGCCTGGTTGGTTGTTCAAAGGGTACAGGAAAGGAACCTCCACCACCTCAGGGGCTGCTTTGTCAGCAGAGTCTTCATGGAGGTGGTAGTCTGGCTAGAAATGCAAGAATGTTCCATGTTTGCTCCAAGTGAGAGAAGAGAGGGAGGACTGAGAGAACAGCTCAAGAGGGCCTGGTTGGGGTGCTGGACACTCCACAGAGCTGACAAGGACTGGCCAGAGCACAAAGAGGAGGGAGGTAAGTCTGACAAGGAATTGCTCAGAGCCACATCTGGGGAAGGGAGACTCCTGCCAGCTGTGCTCTGGTGGAAACTCTCCATCTCCTTCCTTCCCTGTGAGCACACAGGCACAGAACAAGCGCTTCCTCCCCTGGCTGAGGACAAGGTGCCTATCTCTGTACCTTCTGTAATGCAGCTGTCACCATCAGTTCTTTCACACTGCTATGGTACTTTACCCTATCATGGTTAAGTTGGGTACCATGGAGGAATGTGGCCCCGTCTCAGTAGATGCCAAATCCAAGGTCACAGGCAGAGTTTCAGATGATTACAGTCAGGCTAGAGGCTAATTGTTCATTTATAGTTCTGGTGGCTGATGACCTGATGACAGCCCCCAAAGATGTCGCCAGCACTTGTTGCACAGAGTTCTGTGCGTCTTGCAGAGACCATCAGGGGTCCTGTGAGCTCTTCATTGCGTTTGGGGCATGGCCTTGAGGCATTTGCTGAGCTCAATATATTTTTTAGCACATATCAATTACCCCATTATATATAATATACATAATATATGGTACATTATATATAATATATGATATATACACCATATATTATAATAATGGGTTTCAGTATGACATTTGCATACATATATAAATGGATATTGTTCATAGTCACTCACCCCTCCAGTACCCTTTATTGTCTGCATCCCACTCCGGATCATCCCTTTCCCCTTCCCAACTTCTTCCTTCTTGTCTTTGTGCATGTGTATGATCCAGTGAATTAAACTAAGGTCATATACAAGAATATGGATGGAAGGCTCTTGACAGGAACATGGGCCGCCTAGAAAGGGCTACACCACTGAAGAAAACCATTCACTACTAATTGGTTCTAAGGGAGGAGTGGAGCCTCAGTTCATTTTGCAGATGTGTGCAGATGTTTACCTGTAGACATGGGGGCTCATGTTCACAGATAGTGGAGGCGAATGTTCTTCAAGAAGCAAGACTTCACATAAGACCCTGATGAGTGTATCAAATTCCTTAGAATTGGGTCAGTGTCATGAGGGACTCCTGGGGTGTCTCCATGGTGAGCTCCTTGCAGGCCCCAGGCACCCAGCAGCATACTGCACTCCTGCCAGGCAGACCCCAGCCACCACTCACAACAGGATCTCCTGAGACCCTTCCATTTCCTCATTTATTTCTGATCTAAAAAAAATGAGGTGAAAAACTGGTTCATGGTGTCAATGACAGAAAATATGTTATCTGCTATGTTCAGATAGGCCGCCCTCCCCTCCAGTTACTTAGGTTACAAGATTCTATCTCCTAAATAAGGTCAGTTCTGTAGGGGAGATTGCAGGGGCTCTGCTGGTTGGCAGTGTGAGGCTGTGTGGAAGCCCAGGCTCTATCACTGGGTGGGAGGCTGACAGTCACCTGAATAGAAGCAGAATTGCTTACTGGACTCTTGCAAATGGAGTTTAGAAAACAGATTAGCTGCAGGGTCATTGGCTGGGGCCTGGGCAGGAGCCTGCTCAGCTGCCTCCCTGTGGCTTCCCACTTGGTTCCCCTCCAAGCCCACACTGTGGAGTTTCACATGAACTTAGGGAGACTCCTCTGGGTTGACACCATGCTGTGGACCCGAAGGTCACCTGTCTTACAGAGGCTCAGCGATATCTCTTCTTCAGATGTCACAGGCTGTCTCTCTGTAATGGCAGTCAGTGTCTGGAGAAGAGTAATGAGCTGGGCAAGATCCTGGCTCCCAATGTAGAGCCTGTGCACTTCACTCCAGCCCCCAGCACACAGGTCCTTGACTGTGTTCAAGGTCTCCGAGGTGTCCAGGGAACCCTTTGGACTTCCCTCATCCAGGGTCCTTGTTTGCTCTCCTGAAGCTGAGCTTTCAAGACAGAGATGGTGAGGCTTTACCTAGGGTACCAAGATCATACTGCTCCTCTTGGGAACAAGATGTGATGCTATCTCCTGGCTGAACCTTATTTTATTACTGATATTTCTGTGACCTTAAGGGCTTTTGCATGCATTATATAATTGATTTCTTTTTAAAAGAAGTTTATCTTTTCTTGATTTTTTTTTTTTAAATTTTGGTTTATCGAGGTAGTGTCTCACTCTAGCCCAGGCTGACCTGGAACTCACTCTGTAGTCCAAGGCTGGCCTCAAACTCACAGCGATCCTCCTACCTCTGCCTCTGAGTGCTGGGATTTAAAGGCATGCACCATTATGCCCAGTATAGCTTTTTCTTTTTAAATTTATTATCATAGAGGGGAGGACTTCTCTGGACCACCTCACCCTGGGATTCTATATTCATTTCCTCTTGTATGTTGCCTGAGCCTCCTGCTGGCTTTTTACCTCATAAAGATCAGCATATCATCTCCTCACCCATCTTCTGTCATCCAGGATCTGTGCTGAACTCACCTGGGTGACACTTGTCACTGTCCACAGGTGATCCCTGAACCATGAGATAAGGAATGCTGACTGTGTCTAACTGAAGAGGACTTCACAGAATGTCAGGCCAGGCTCATGAGTCAAACCTCAGCTCTGCCACAAACCATGTTCTCACTCTGTGTGGGTTACCAACTTTAATCCAGGCTTCTTCCTCTGTTCCAGTTCCTACCTGTTGGGTTGTCATGGAGACTTAGTTTTCTATTCCCTGTCAATCACAGAGTAGGGGACCAGGGGTCCTTTATCAGCATCGGTTCCACTCATTCCTTTGACCTGACCAAGAGACATCCAGGGACATCTTCTGTGCCCATGCCAGACCAGAATGGAACTCACCATCTGCCACTCACACCCACCACACAGACAGACACCTTAATGACACCCTTCCTGATGAGGGGGCCTCTGGGAGTCCTGCCTGGCTACTAGCTGAAGTGGAATCAGGGTGCCCAGTGAGCAGGAGCATGGTTGATTATAATTCAGCGGGCATTCTGATAAGTGGAATGCTTTGTAGGTCTAAGGATTGTCTAGAAAAAAGCATTTCCTCACTATTGTTACAAATCTTTATAAAATACATACAATTATGGCAATAAAAATAGCCAACATAAAATGGGTACTTATCATATGCCAGGCTAAATGCTATGTACTAAATGCTGTGGATGCAGTATTTAATTTAGTCTTCAGGGCATTTTCTGCTATTCTTTTCATATACAAGAAAACTGAATTACAAGAGCTGAGTTGCTTTCCTAACATCACACACACAGCGCCTGGAATCGAACCTAAACTCATCTGATCTGAAACCCCACAATCTTAGTGTACTCTCTGCTTTTATATTGTTAAGTAAATACATGGAAACTACTTGCATTTCATAGGGTTTCTTTTGTTTTACAGTTTTTTCCCTACTTTATTTATTGGAATTTAATTTTTGGTAAATGAGCTAAAACTGCATATTGTTTTTCCCGTTCAGACCATTCTTTCAGTGTAATTTGCTGAACAAGCTCATTGTTTCATGATTCTTTATTTTTTAAAAATATTTCATTTGGTTTTGTGTGTATATTTGTGTGTTCATATATGAGTCTGAGCATGTGTAGAGGTCGGAGGGCAACTTTTTGTTTGGTCTATACCTTTGCCATGCATGAGGCAGGATCTCTCTCTCTCTCTCTCTCTCTCTCTCTCTCTCTCTCTCTCTTTCATTTTTTTTTTGCTGTTGTTGCTAATTATACTGGTCAAGAGCTTCTAAGCTTCCATGAAATTCTATTGTCTCCAGCTCTCACCTCTTCAGTGTGGTAAGATTACAAAGGCCTGTCAAAACTTCTGGCTTTGAAAAACATTTATTTATTTATTTATTTACACATGTGTGAGTGTGTCTGTGTGAGTGTGCCTGGTCCTCTTGCCATTGCAAATGAACACCAGACTTGAGCCACTTTCTGTATTCAGTTTACATGGGTCACAGCTTGGCAGCCTTTGCCAACAAGCACCTTTAACCACTCATTGATCTTCCCAGCCCTCCAGCTTCTGGTTTTTTT
>PVHP010012036.1:0-43862 GCA_004024765.1 Zapus hudsonius
GGAGGGGGGAGGAGGGAGGGGGGAGGAGGAAGAGGAGGAAGAAGAGGAGGAGGAACTATCACCCTGACTTTGCCAATGAGGAAGCTGACTCAAGAAAGAGCTGCACTTTATGATATTCAACATGTGACTGTGCTGTCTCCCTCCAAACACATGACCACTTCACATAACACGGAACACATGACACTTCACTGCTAAGCCCTCTGTTTATAGGCTCCATTCTTCAAATTTTCTTCAGGAGACTCTTCCCTTTCCATCTATTTATTATGAACTAGAACAATAAGCACTGGTTGAACAAGGAAACAGAAGATGACAGGAGAAGGCCCAATCTGAAAGGGTTTATGACTTTCTGGTATCAGCTCTCCAGTATGCACAAGATAACAAGACAAGGGCTGGAGAGATGGCACAGCGGTTAGGGCACTTGCATCCAGTGCCTAAGGCCCCGGGTTCAATTCCCCAGGACCCATATATGCCAGACCCACAAGGTGGTGGCCCTAGTGCTCTCTCTTCCTCTCCCTCTCCCTCTCCCTCTCTCTCTCTCTCTCTCTCTCTCTCTGTCTGTCTTTCTCTGCTTGAAGGTGAATAAATAAAATATTTAAAAAAAAAAGATAACAAGACAAGAGGTTGAATTGACATTTAGGGGCCTTTAATATTCTTGCAAGTCTATTCTATAGGAGAAGGGTCATCCCCTCAGCCTTCAACCTCACCCATGTGAATTTGCAGAACTAATGCAAAGTTTCAGACAACATGTTTCTATGCTCTTTATAACACGTGACCAGTTGTTAAACTGTTAGCTATAATAAACGAATCAACTGAAATAAGTTAATAAAAAGATCCAAACAACCATTTTCTTAAATGAGCCTATCAAGTGTATTATAACTTAGAGCATGCCTTTTTGTGAAGCAAGCCCAAAATACATCTGCTTTTCTGAAAGTGTATATAGCTTCCTGAACTCCAATACTCCTGCATCAAGTCACCAAAGAAATCCCATCAAATTGTCAGCCTTCTAGACAAAAATCATTGAATTCCAAACATAATTGTTGAACACAAATAATAACCGTCCAGCAAGTCTGTTAAATATTAAGAAATTCTTATAGAAACTAAATACAAACAGAAACTAAGATAGCTGAGTTTCTAAGTACCTGATCAGCATGTTAAAACTTTAGTCCATCTACTTCAGAGAATACAAGCCAAGCAGGAAAGGGAAAGCTCAACTAAGCCATGTTACATGAAACCTGATGGGTTCAGAGCATAAAAGCAATTCAAGTAAAGTTTAAACCCGTAAATTCTAAACGGACTTTCACATTTAGAGCATAAATTATTCCCTGGAGACATTTAAACCCCACATATGATGTCTACAAACTTTTGTTCCTCTACCACCTAACATTTTTATGTCACATAAATCCCCACAAGACTTGTTTCCTATTCTCAACAAATCACAAAAAATGTCTAATTATATATATATACACACACAATCATTCTTGAATTCCCTATTCTTTGAACACCACTAACGGGTTACAAAAAAACTGATACCCATTGTCATAATCCCATGCAAACTTGGGGAATTCTAACAAATGTTTTCAGTCTTCTAACATTTTTAAAGGATCCACATTTTAATTTATAAAAAGAAAAATCAGTTTCAACAATTAAATAACTACTTTGTAGAAAAAAATCAATTATTTTCCATGATTAATGTAGTTATTCACAGTAACTTTAAAAGCAGCTGTGTTGTCAAACAGTTTTAGTAAATATTTTCTAAATTTAAATATAAAACTTAGAAATATCTCAACATTTATACCAATAAAATCTTAATATTTTCAGTCTTAATTTTAATATAAATTGGATTCTACCAAAATATAAAATTAAACATGGCTGCAATGACTGAAACTGGATTATAACTACATAATTTCCAAATAAGTCTTAAAGTTTTAAAAAATCTCAAATAAACATAAATTATATAAGCATACCAGATCATACCTTATAATGCAAACACTATTAAGATGGACTTGCAACATAATTTTAATAGAAATTTCATTCTAAGTATCTAAAAATTAAAATTTTAAACCAATAAATTTCACCTGCTGATTTCAGCCATCAAAGTTTTAAAGGTCTGTTTATACTTTAACAGTGCTACTGGCACTTACTTACAGAAATAATTACATGTCATAAGAAAATGTTCCCAAGGCAGCACAAATTTTGTATGAAAAATGAGCATGAATTACTTTCCAACAGTTACTCACCACTTCTTCTAGTGCAGCACTTCGCCCAAAAGAACAAGTGAGGTGAGTGAGGCAGGTAACGAAGGAGGAGAAAAGCTCACTGGGAATGGCCGTTAGAACATTCCGAGGGAACACAGTTATCAGATTGCTGATAATGCTGGAAATTCCCATGGCTTCAGAATCTTCAATTTCAATTCTACAAATCAAGCAATGAAAATTAAGGGGTAGTAGAACAGCTATATTTCCAAACATAAAAATATTATCACCTATTGATTTTTAAGTATATTTCTTATTAATACTAGTCTTACAACTCTCCTTCAAAATACAGAACAGGGAAACCCAAAAACTTCTAGTTTCTTTTTTCCTCCACTGTTAAACACCAGGAGAAAAATGCAAAGTTCGTTCTTCAGTTAGAAAGGGCAAGCATACCTACCCATTGATAGTGTTCAGTAATCCCTCGATGAAGTGTGCTAAATAATCCACCTGGGATCCTTCATCCGGGAAGATGGGTCCATGCAGAGAAGCTAACTGGGCAAGGCATTGCAGGGAATCTTGTGCCATATCTGAATCTTCTCTGATTTTTCGATGTACCTGTTAGAAAGAATCACTAATCCGTAAAAATAAATTCTTCTTTTGTAGGGGTCATGTGACTATCATGCCGAATGAGCTAAGAGAAAAATTCACATTAGCTGGTTATTTCTAGAAAATTAACTTCTTGGTTAAACTAAACTTAAAAATTACCCCTCAGCCCAATTGACATGATAGGCCATGATTTTAAACATATCAATTAACTTTTAGCTAAAGGCTACGTACATTTTGAAAATTGAATTTTTTCCAGCATGTTATGACAAAGAGAGAAACAGATGCCAGCCAGTCAGACATACTGCTTCTTCTAAAAACAGCAACAACGACAGTCATCTGTATTATGCTAACTATGTCTCTCTACAGCTTCTTGCTAAAGTTAGCAGACAAGTTCAATCAAGAGTATGGAGATGATGCCTTAATGGACGTAAACGGTTGTACACTTAGAAAACCAATAATATATCACTCATCTCTAGACCAATTTATTCAACCACCAATGAGAGCAAATAGTTTAATTCTGAGATTACTTAATTTGTTTGAATCTTTATTCTATACCACTGCTATTAATACTAGAAATTCAAATAATGTGCAAGTCCATTTAAAAGCTCGATTAGATTTTATTTCATTGGTGCAATGCTGTTGTAAACACCTGGCATCCAATGTTCTATAAAAAGAAAAGGCTCCAAAAATATTGCTAATTAACTTTTTACAATATCATGAACATTTCAGGTACTAAAGGTTCATGAAGAAGTTATTCACCTTCATGCATGATAACGACTTCTCATAGGCACGGAAGCACTCCAACCCTTTCTTTCCAACAGAGCTCTCAATTTTTTAAAGGCTGTAAAACGGTGAACAGGTATTCTCTATTTGTTTCAGGCTATATTCACTCTGACTCTGCACATCATTAATAAATTACCTGATTTCAGAATATTTCTTTTAAATATTCACTGCATAGTATGGGCATAGTGAGTACAATGAAATGCTTGTTCACTGATTCAACTAAATAAGTTTTGAGCTTACAGTTCAAACAGTACATGCTTAAAATATGCTACTTTTTGGCCTAGATAGAGTAAGAGTTGGCAAATAATTGCCCATGGGGCAAATCTAGCTTCCTGTCTCTTTCAGATGGATCTTAAGGTAAGACTTCTTTTCCCTTTTCTTTATCTCATGTTTACATGGGTTGGAAGAAAAAAAAAATCAAAAGAATATTTTATGAAAATTATACAAAATTTACATTTTTAAAGACCATCAACAAAGTATTTTTACTGAAACACTAGCCTCATTTGTTATTTTTTGTTTTTATTTTTTTGGTATTTCAAGGTAGGGTCTCACGCTAGCCCATGCTGACCTGGATTTTACTATGTAGTCTCAGGATGGCCTAGAACTCTTAGCGATCCTCCTACCTCTGCTTCCTGAGTGCTGGGATCAAAGGCATGTGCCATGACACTTGGCTGTTTTTGAGTAGGATTCCTCCACACTACAGAGTTGCAGGTAACCATGTAACACGCAATGCCTAAAATATTTATTACCTAATCTGACACCTTTTCTGAAATATACTTTTTTAACATACTCACACAATCATGTATGCAGAAAGTCTTATTTGTAAACTCCTGAACACATTCTTTTAAGGTCTTTATCTAAAAACATAAATTTTGGATCTTAATTAACTCTGGGATGGCCACGAATATATTCTACCCAGAGATAGATACAATGCAGCCTCAGATAAGAGAAGCTCCACCCAGGGACAGAAGACCTCTCTTTCCTGGGCCAGAACTGAAGAAACAAAAGAAAGAATACCCTTATAAAAGATCTAATATTGACAATGTAAGCTAAAAAACTGTCTTTGGAACCTGGATGTATTATGCAAGCTTAATTTATGTTTCCTGAAATATAAGCCACATAAAACTCATGCCCTTCTTCCAATGTCAGCATTGCAAAAACATTCCCTTAAGTGAGCATGCGTTTCAATATAAAGCTTATCACACCAATACAAACAGGATCCATCACGTCCTTGCGAAAAAGAAGCAGAGGGAGGAGAGAACAAATCTAACAGGACGTGCTACTCCTCAAGCAGGCAAAGAAAGATGTAAGTAAGCCAGAAGACAGACTGTGCTGGAATATGTTAGATGGGAGGTGCCTGTGGGCCATCCAAGTTGAAACACTCTCTAAGCACTTGGATTATGCGGCTTGGAGAGAGTGAAGTGGCCTGTGCTGAATATAGATTGAAGAGTCATAGGTGAAGTGGTGCCTGAAGCACTGCGGGTGGAAGAGACAGCTCCAAGAAGGTGGACACAGTCAGCAAATAAGAGCACTAACATAGGAATGCCAGCATTCAAACAATGAGCAAGATTCTGTCAAAAAGTGAGAGAAAAACATAATACAACTGATTTTTCTCAAAACGTTAGAGGAAAGAAAAATGGAAAACTTTATAAACTTCTGAGTGGCAAAATGCACCAAAAATTATTTCAATTTTCAGATACGATCCCATACAACAGTATATCTATTCAAATCTAGTGTAACTGTGTTGTCACTGGAAAGAGGAATTAAATTAGGTAATGAATTCATCTAAGCAAAAGTAAATTTAACAAAATTAAATAAAAATACTAGCTATGTTTTTGAAACAATTAACAATACTAAAATTGTTTACAAACT
The DNA here is from genome assembly GCA_004024765.1 of Zapus hudsonius. Lineage (NCBI taxonomy): Eukaryota > Metazoa > Chordata > Mammalia > Rodentia > Dipodidae > Zapus > Zapus hudsonius. Next base: position 5,454 of record PVHP010012036.1, read on the forward strand.
GCCTGAATAGATACAAACATAACTATTAAAATAACAAAGGGTTAACTTTTGAATCAAAAGTTATTTGCATGTGGTAGTTCACAGCTGACAGGAGCAGCTGTCTGGTTTGTCTAGACAGCTGTTTGGATCTGGTGGAGTTGTTTCCAGAACTGCCAGCAAGTTTTTACCTTTTTGAAAACTGCTGAAGTGGAATCTACTTTCAGTAAAGTGAACAATACAAAAAAAAGTGAACTTGGACTCAAATCAAAACATTTCTTATCAGATGAGGTAGGACACAGTTTTTTTAATTTAGTTAAATTATCCCTCTGCTCTTGCTAATGTCCTCATATTTTCTCTGGTTTTAGAAAAGAAAGTAGAAGGTGATTAATGGTCAGACTGAACATTTCTACATCTTTTATGAGTGGCAGGGAAGGGGCTCAGTGCTTGACATGTATAAAGACCTAGGTTCAATCTGCAGCACACAAAAACAAACAACTGCGGTAGACAGTAAATGAGTCCTAGATTTTATTTGTTTATTTATTTATTTGAGGGGGTTTCTTTTGAGGCAGGGTCTTACTGTAGCACAGGTTAACCTGAAATTCACTCTGTAGTCCAAGGCTGGCCTCAAACTCACAATGATCCTCCTTGCTCTGTCTCCAGAGTGTTAGGATTAAAGGAAAGACATTCCCAGTGAGTCCTAGATATTTAAAAAAATACAGCATAGAAGTACAATATTCTAAAGGGTTCAGTCATAAAAGGAAAGCCATCTGAAGGCTTGTACTCATTTAAAAACACAAGAAAAGATTTAAAAAGCTCTAATAACTGGGATTAAATAAAATTTTTTTATTCTTTTCATTTTCGTTGTTTACTTGCAAATTTGCAGAATTTTGTCTAAAATGTTAATATAACTGTGTACTCACCCTAAAACTACAAATGAGCACCAAACTCATAGGTGGACTTTTCAATTCTAAAACTTACTAAAAAATATGGGAATATGCTGCTTACTTTTGTATTTAGTTGCTACTAAAAGGCCTATTGAAAAATCATAGTTGAAATATTTAAAATAAGGTAGTCTTGAGTCCAGTGTGGTGGCACATGCCTTTAATCCTAGCACTCAGGAGGCTGAGGTAGGATCACCATGAGTTTGTGAGTTTGAGGTCAGCTTGGCTAGAGTGAATGCCTCAAAAACCCTAGATAGACAAAAAGAAAATAAAGAGAGAAAGAAGAAACATTCATATATCCATTCATCCATACATAGATAAGCAATTCTTACAAAATACTAACCTAACACAGGTTTTATTAAAACTATACCACAACAGGGAAGCAATTATCGAAGTGTGGTCCAGGGATTCTGAAAAGGTTCCTAAAACATGGCAAGCTATTTATGAGGGCACACTGTTTTCATAATACTAATAAGGTGTATCTCTTCTTCCTTGCTCCCTGTCACACATGTACAGAGTTTTTCTGAGACCACATGATTTGAAATACTATTAAAAGAAAAGAAGAAAAATCTGGTTATCTTCTATTAAACTTAATACAGGAAATTACAAAAAATATAAAGCAATAAAAACAAATATTCAGCTAATTCACTCCTGGTTTTCAAGTTGTTTGTTCATTAAGAAGTAATTTATGTTATATGTAATGTGCAATTTTTAAATATTTATCAACAGAGAAAAATGAGGAGAGAGAGAATGGGCACACCAGGGCCTCCAGCTGCTGCAAATAAACTCTAGATGTAGGTGCCACCTTGTGCATCTGGCATTATGTGGATACTGAAGAATAAAACCTGGGTCATTAGGCTTTGCAGGCAAGCACCTTAACTGCTAAGCCACGTCCCCAGCCCCTCTTACTGCTATTTTTAGTGAAATAAATTATTTCTAAAAGTTCTCAGTCTGAATTTCTAAAATTCTGTCCAGAGTTCAGGTTTATGTTGAACAAATTTTAAAAGTTTTGGTAAAAAAAAAAAAATCCATGTCATTACCAGATTCCTCAGGCTCTTCTCTTTTGGCTTCTACTCCTTTGAATTTTCAAGATAATTAACAATAGCCATGTAAGCCCACAGGAATAAAAGTTTTTAGGGTCCTGAATTGTAAAAGTGTAAAGCAATTCTGAGACCACACAGTCTGAGAAGTTCTGTTCTAGTAGCTAGGCCCTGCATCATGACACAATATTTTAGTACATTAGCAAGAACTTTATATCCAGTATTTGTTTGAGCAGGTAAGTTGGTGAGCAGAGAAGGCTATAAGGGAGAACACAAAGGCCCTTCCTCCTTGCCACAGCATTGCTACCAGATGAAGCAGGACTTACTGTGAAGAATAGCTCCATGACCCTGCTATCCAGGAGGGTCTCCCGCCAGGACTCTGTTGGCTTCAGCAGCACGTTCTGGGAAGACTCAAACATGGCTATATAATGTCTGCCCAGTAATCTGGTGTCAAGGTCAATAACAATAACATTCTTACTTTGTCTAAAGTATAAGTATATCCTAAATATAACAGGAGCCAGCCAGAAAGAATGCAGTGGAAACAGTTTAAGCCTCTTCACACATGCTACATAATTCATGCATGAAGTTACGGAGTAAAAGGCATTAAGTGCTAGAAAAAAAAAAAAAAGAATGCTATAGGAATGTAAGATAACAGCTTCATTCATTATGTACCAGACCATAGGGACAGAAAAACTTTGATTAATCAGAAGTCTCAATAGAGAGACAAATGGAAAAATACAAGTTACAAAATGGACACCAACAGATAAAAAGAATCAATTTCTGCAATTTCTCCCAATATCTTAAACATCTAAAATCACAGGATAAAATATATCTCCACATAATCTATACAGGAAAAATAGCAGCTTCCAAAAGAAATATACTACCTGAGAACACAGACGTAACATAAAGGATAACTATACAACATGGTGAAAATGAAAACCTGAGAACACAGTATATGAATAACAAGCCCAAACAAAGAACCAAGTAGCTGATATAAAAAACTTTAATAGATACTCATTTAAATTCCCCAGATTAAAGCAGCAAGTTGCAAGGGTGTTGCTGTATTCAATACCAAGCATGTGGCTAATGGAATCAAGTTTTGCTATTTATATATACATGTAAAATGTGTACATGTATGTATATACATACATTTAAGTTTGTTTTATGAATGCAATTCAATGACACTGCTATAATAACTGAGTCTTAAATAAAGACTGCCTTGGAATAAAAACAGTGATTTTGGGGCTGGAGAGATGGCTCCATGGTTAAAGCCTAATGACCGGAGTTCAATTCCCCAGTTCCCACTTAGAGCCAGATGCACAAAGTGGTGCATGCATCGGTAATCTGTAGTCCCTGGTGAGCCCATTCTAATCTCTCTTCTATCTTTCTCTGCTTTCAGATAGATAGATCAATCAATCAATCAATCAATAAATGTGATTCTGCCTTTCCAATTCCTGATCTATGCCCAGCTCAAAGAACTCAAATGGGCAACATTTGCATCCTTAAACGACAAATCATAATGTAATTATCTAAGATGATGCTTTGTGAAAATTAGGCATAAGTTCAAATACTATAATTTCTTTATATAAAAATTCATTATTTTTAGAGAAAAATTATTATTCAGAGAAAATTAAAGGCTGTGACAATGCTTTGGAAAGCATTTTTATATATTTTATTTCTGGCTGAAGAGAAGGCTTAGCAGTTAAGGCTTTGCATGAAATGCAGAAGGACCTAAATTCAATTCCCCAGTGCCCATGTAAAGCCAGATACACAAGAGGGCACATGTGCCTGCAGTTCATTTACAGTGGCTGGAGGCCCTGGCGCTCCCATTATCTTTCTAATAAATAAAATAAAAAAAGTTTTAAAAATATTTTATTTATTTATTAAACAGACAAGTAAGAGAGAAAGAGGAAAGCAGAGGTGGGAGGATTGCTGAGTTCAATGTCAGTCTGAGATCAACTGGGCAAGACCCTACCTGAGGTGGGGGAGGGAAGACGCATGCTAAGGCCTCCTACCATTGCAAGTGAACTGCAGCCACAGCTCCATGACCCTGCTATCGAAGCTGGGTACTCCATCAGGCTTTTTGAGCATGTGTCTTTTAACTGCTGAGTCATCTCTCCAGCCTGGAAATCATTTTTTAAAAGATTCTGGCTTGTAAAAGACTATCTCTGAAGAATAAGGAGTGGGGATTAAATTGTCTTAAAAAGGGAAGTCACACCCAGAGTGGGACAAATCTTTAATCCCAGCACTCGGGAAGCAGAAGTAGGAGGATCGCCATGAGTTGGAGGCCACCCTGAGACAACATAGTGAATTCCAGGTCAGCCTGGGCTGGAGCAAGACCTAACTCAAAAAATAAACAAACCATCAAACAAACAAAACAAACGAAGTCACTACTTATTTTTGAAGTCAGTGCCCATGTGTCTTACAACTCTATTCATTTGACTTAACAAAAGTGAAGCCTCCTCATACAAGCCCACTTAAATGTTCTCTCTTCCTTTATCTGCCCCCTAGTGGAGACAAAGACTCTAAACCACTTTGACTCATATGAAGAAGAAAAACCAAGCAAACAAATCGTCAAGAGTTATGGATGTAAGTAAGCTGGGCTTACTTTCTTAGGAGACACTAGTTATAGTCAGTCACTGACGGAGCACTGGGTCCTCCTCCTCCCTGAAGAACGGGTCAGGTCTGATTAGCTTTTACAGAAAAAAGCTGAAATATCCATGGATGAAATTTATATGACATCTGGCCTTTGTTTCAAAATAGTTTTCAGCTAAGAAGAATATAGATGTACTAAGACTGGCTATGAAACTACAGTTAGTCTTATTTTTTATATACCTCTGGAATTTATAATATAGCATGGAAGGAAGCTTTAGTGTATTAAATAGATCATCTGAGCCCAGTCTGGGACACATGGTGAGCTCTCTGTTTAACTATTTAAATTTAAAAGAGAAAAAAAAGAACAAAAAGGAAAAGGGGCTGGTCATAGTGGTGCAAGTCTTTGACCCCAGGTAGGAGATCAGTATGAGTTCAAGGCCACCCTAGGACTACAGAGTAAATTCCAGGTCATCCTGGGCTAGAGTGAGACCCTACCTTGAAAAAACAAAAACAAAACAAACAAACAAAAAGGGGGGGGGAAGGGCACTAAGTTGCTCAATTTTTGAATTTCCAAATCTAGCATAAGAAAGTACATATAATTATTAAATGACTTCAAGAAATTTTTATTGAAACACTCCATGTGGTTTATATTCACTACTTTAAAGAAACAATTTTGAGATGTTTGACTGGTTTATCTATTAAAACATGTCACCAATAATAGTGGTTTGTTAATGAATTGATTATTTACCATGCAATCTTTTGTAGCACACAGAAGTCAGATTTTGCGAAATACCCAAGCACTAGTTAAACAGCTATCATTTTTACCAAAGTAAAAAACAAAACAAAAACACCTCCAGAATATTTTAGGTTATGATTTTAAATTGTTCTAATAAAGAATAAACTAAATAAATTGTGTGATTCATATTTTATATCAGAATAATTCTTTTATAAACAACATAGAATTTCTCCAATAGGTCAAATTTGCTGTCTTTTAAAAATTCTGTATACTTTTAAATTTTGTCATCTACATCTAATCTTATTTTACTTCCTCAGGTTTCACCAAATTAAGGAAAACATGAGTTATAATACATGGGCTCTCTTGTCATTATAGCAAACACAAGCCCACAATCTTAACCAGGGTTCCAGCAAAGAATCCAATGCAGGTGCTTAAACCTCAACCAGTCTTCTAAGCTCAAGGCCAGATTAATCCTTTGGAAAACCAGTTAGACCCTGCAACACAGAGCAGTGAAAAATTAACTCAATATTCTCTACTCCACTCCACAAAGATCATCTCAAATTTTCGACATAAGAAAGCTCATAAACTTCCAAGAAATCAAAAGCATACGCATGCATCACCTGCCCTAGTCTGTAACTGCGTGACCAGAGACAAACACGCACTAGGCCAAGAGCCAGGGAACAAGCTTAATGACACTCTGCTACTGTCACTGGATAATCCTATGAAGTCTTTTGTCTCAAGTCCTTAACAACAGGCTATTTGTTATCAGTAAGTACATACATCTTAACTGAAAGGGAAGAACTTACCTTTGGAGATACACTGAGTCCTAAAATATTCAAATAAGTTTATTCAATTACTAACAACAACTTCAGTACCTTACTGTGGTGGTGACACAAAAAACAAATGAGTAATTTCCACTGTTTATTCTTATTAGTTCATAATCCAGACAGATTTTATAGTAACAAAGGACATTTTAGAAGAGAAATGAATACATCTTCCTATATTGTTTTACATCCTACTTCATTGGGAAAGTTTCAGGCGTGAGGAAAAGCCCAGTTATTTCTTCAATATGTAGTCCCTTTCACTATTCTTCTAAAAATAAAAATTGGATCTCTTTCTGGCACAATAGATGCAGTAAGTCCAACCTTACAGACAGCATCTAGTCCAAGTAACCAAAAGTAATCTACATTCGCCAAACCTCTCCCCCAGTGGAGAAGTTGACTGGACTTAACTTAGTCAAAAGCTCTGGATTCTATTACTATTTTATCATCCAGTTAAGTTCCTCAAAAGTAAGTTGACATTTTACCAAAATCAAATCAGATCCACAAAAACAGAATACTAATAAAAGGCAGCATAACCAAACTAAAAAAAGAAATATTACTGAAGCCAACATACCACACATACCTGCCTAACATTCTTACTACAAAATGATACTGTCATGACTGACATTGCCAAAACCCATGAGCATTTATGGGCACCAGGTGGACTACTTTCTGAACTCTGCACAAGTACACACCCAAGAACTGAGCTAACACTTCTGAACTGGCTTCCTTCAGCAATAAAATGTTTGCTAGGCATCTGGCTAGGTGCTAACAATACTAGGCAAGAGCATGGCCCACCTTTCAAGGAGCTTTGTGAAGTAGGCAGAAGTCATCATTTAAATAAGCTAACAAAGAAAATAGGACAATTAAGTGAGCCAAATGGGAAGAAATCACATATGGCAGGCCCAAGAAAAGCCACAGCCACAGAACACTGACCTCTAGGGCACACAACTGAAGTACAACTAAGGGGGTACCCAGGGCAAAGACAGGAAGAGAGCAGGAGGAGTCCTGAGGGGGGGAGGCTAAGACTAGGGAAGACCTGAGTGCCCATTCTAAAGATCTATGCTCAAGGACCCCAGGACTGGGGCACTTTCATTCTAAAATCAGAGAACAAGAAAGTGAGTTTTGGGCTGGAGAGATGGCTCAGCGGATAAGGCACTTGCCTCCAGTGCCTAAAGCCCTGGGTTCAATTCCCCAGGACCCTCATAAGCCAGACCCACAGGGTGGTGCCCCTGGTGTTCTCTCTCTGTCTCTCTCTCTCTGCTTGAAAATGAATAAAAATAAAAAAATTAAAAATAAAGAAAGTGAGTTTTGACCTAATAGTCTCTCTGAAGAGTGAATCTGGGTTACAATGACAGAAGGAATTTGCCCACTGGGTGGGGCTGATGTTAACATAAACCAAATCCCAGGATCCATGGTCTAGGTTTTACACTCTGGAAACCCACACATAATTATCAGCAAATAAGTAAAGTTTACAGATAACATAATCATATACACAAGGCAATCCTGCTGGGTGTGATGATACTAAAATTCCAAAACTGGAGAGCTGAGACAGATCACATGTCCCAAACCAGCCTGGGAAATAAAGACACTATTCAAAAAGGGCGATCGATGGGCGTGGTGGTGCATATCTTGCCTTTAGACCCAGCACTCAGGAGGATTGCTGTGGGTTTGAGGCCATCCTGAGACTACATAGTAAATTCCAGGTCAGTCTGTGCTAGAGGAAGACCTTACCTGGAAAAACCAAAAAAGGTGATCAATCAATATATAAAGGATTAAAAAAAAAAAAAAATTGAGAAATTCTTAGAAGAAAATAAAGGATAAAATCTTTATGAATTTCAGTTAGGCAAAGCCACTTTAAATACAATACTGAAAACATATTAAAGAAAAAATGTTCAACATTATTTGAATTAAAAACATTTGTACTTTTTTCTTTCTCCCACCCTCACTCTAGTCCCAGCTGACCTAGATCTCACTGTGTAGTCCCAGGCTGGCCTTGAGCCCCCACTGATCCTACCTGCTTCCCAAATGCTGGGATTAAAGGTATGTGCCACCACACCTCGATAAATTTTTGTAATTCAAAGACTATTATAAAGACTGAGAAGCACATACTTCATGAGCCATAAAAATGATGTTCTTAGGATGAACAATATTAAGTATTTAAACATAAGTTTTTCCGTAAAGGAAATGATTTTGGTTTATAAAAACATTCACTGATGGCATTTCAATTTCCAGCTTCAGTGGCTGCACACTGGGTACCTGTGTGCCACACTTAAAATAATCATGTGCTATGTAAGCAACTACTCTAAACACTCATAACAGAAGTATTCACAGTCTATGATGTAGGCATGGCAGGCCAACCTTCACACTTGATGCTACTAGTGGCTAATGTACTGTCACTTTGGCTTTCAATTTCTGAATACTATGGTATTTATTTATTTATTTATTTATTTATTTATTTATTTATTTATTTATTTATTTATTTATTTGCATGTCTGGAGAGGGGGACTGAGGGAGGAGGTGCTAACGTCTCTCACTGCTGCAAACAAACACCAGACATTTGAGTGGCTTTTTGTATCTGGCTTTATGTGGAAGACTGGTGAGTTGAATCTGGACCTCCAGGCATTGCCTTTAGATACTGAGCCGTCTCCCCAGACTAATTTCTGAATAGTATTGTTATGAGAAAAACCCTGCCAGTAAAGATACTTATGCATTTATTCAGAGCCGACTTATATTTTGGAACTCACAAATTACAAAATGAACTTTCCCCTTTCAAGAAAAAAGTCTATTAGCAAAACTGAACTACTGACTTTCCTATATCATGCATAATGATGGTTTTGGAACAAATATTATCATTCTTCTAACGACCTCCCAGTAACAGTACAAACAGCAAGCCAGAGCTTCAGGGGTTCATGGCTGACACCTCAGGATGGGGTGAGGTATAGTGATGGAACATTTTTGTACTTGATATTAAAATGACACTCTATACAGTGACACTTTCTGGAGTAGAAGGTGAATCTCAAGATGCTTCCACTATGGCTCAAAGCAAGCTAACAGCCCTGACTTAAAGTCACTAAAACACTATGGAAACTAGAGTTTACAAGTGCATCAACCCAATTATTTGAAGACTTCTTTGAATTCTCTTCTTTGAGGTTCTCTTTTCCTTTCTGTAGCTTCCCTAGCATTTGAAGGCCAGCATCTAAGCAGCTTTGCTGCTGAAAGTTTTGCTGTGCTCCTTGTCTTAACTTGCCAGGAGCCTTTGGATTCTGAAAAACACCAACATTCCAGAGTATCTTTTCTGAGAGATTCTATGGAAAGTTTGGCTTTTTCCAGCCAAATCTGAGTTACCCAGGCTTCTAGAATTAATAGTTCAATAATTTTAAGAGAACTACCCTAATGAAAAACTGGACAAAAAAACCTCACTACATATTCTCCAAAGACAAACACATGAAAGACGCGTAATGGCAATCTTAATGCACATCCAAGCCACAATGAGACCTTATTTCACAAGAAAGAACAGAAAGATGAATGCACAGGAATGAAGACACAGAGAAGCTGGAATTCTAGAATACTATAAGGATAATGAAAACTGGTATGCTGCTATAATACACAGCCCAGGACAAAATGATGAATAATTCCCACAGGACCCTGAAATACTATTTTTCAGGTATATATCCAAGAAAATGAAAATCTGTACATGCATTTTCACAGCAGCAGTTTTCATTATTGATTATGATTTTCATAAAATAGGGGAAAACTCACTGACAAATTGCACACCTATAATTCCAGCACTGGGGCAGTAGAAGCAGGAGGATTTTAAGTTAAAGGTTAGCTTGGTCCACATACTGAGACCCTGTCAAAAGAAAAAAGTGGTACAATTTAAACAGATATTAACAGACATTAAAAATAGAATGTAGGAGCTGGAGAAATGCCTCAGTGAGTAAAGGCGCTTGCTTGCAAGACTTGCCGGTCTATGATTCAATTCCCTAGCTGCCCACTTAAAGTCAGATGAGCATGTGTTTTCAGCAGCAAGAGACCCTCACACATGTGAACATGCAAATGAAACGTGGTATTTTCTTATTATAGAATGTTACTCAGGAATACAAGGGAATTATGGATACATCCACTGTGTGGATAAACCTGGAAAACATCCTACCAGGAGTAATGATAGATCTCCAAGTACGTACCAAAATTAGAACTTAGAATTGTGTCTCTAAACACTGGTTTCAGTAATTAGTACCCAAATTATACCTTAGTTTAATGCCAATGCCAAGTTCTTTCTCCTACACTTAAAAGCTCATCCACTAAAAAGAACAGCATGTAGCTGTTCAGTGTGTCAACAAATGGAAGGAACAACTTTGGCCTCTAGTCACCTAAGTTCACACTCACAATCATAAAGAAGAAAAATATCCTTGAGGTCTGGGGAGATGGCTCAGGGACTGAAGGTTCAATTCCCTAGTACCAATGTAGAGCCTGATACACAGGGTGGCACTTGCTCTGGAGTTTGTTTGCAGTGACAAGAGGCCCTGGCGCACACTCACTCTCACATTCTCCCCTCAAAAGTAAAAACATTAAAAAAATAAAATCCTTGTTAAACCACACTCAGGAGGCTGAGGCAAGAGAATTGTGTGCTCAACGACAGCCAGTTATATTTTAAAAAACTGTCTTTAAAAAAAAGGGGGGGCAGAGCAAAGAGGACAGAGGAGAGAGGAGGAAAGAAGAGGAAGATGATCAACATCTTTTTTTTTTTTTGTCTGCTGTCAAACTCCCCATGTTGTGGAGGACCCTCCTGCCTCTTCCTCTCAAATGCTGGGATTATAGGCCTGTGACACAACTCTCAGCCCTCAAAATCTTTAAAGACGGAATTGCTTCCTTTGGCAACACTGAGATAGTGCTTATTTTTTTCCAAAGCATTGTCTAAGGAATTTGTAAAATATTTTCTGTGTGTATCTTTTAGACAAACTTTGTTTCCAAACTCCCAGGGAACTGTTCCTGTTTTCAAAATAGTTACTCTCTGCCAACTACATTTTCCCCTGAAACAGACATTTTAAAATTGGATACAATATATGCAGTGTAATTTTGGTTGATTTTCACTACATACATAATTGTTTGGATTGTACCATATGGACCAATTCTTTTAAAATCTGTTCCCAAGGTTTTCTAGTGTCTCTATTTTATTTTTGGGAGGGGGGGTGGGAGCAAGAGGAGAAGGGTGAGTAAGGCCTTACTAGTAGCCCTGGCTTGCCTTGACCTTGAGCTCACAGAAAATTTCCTGCCTCAGCCTCTGCAGTGAATGCCGGGTTTAGTTATTTGCTTGGTTTATTTACTGAAAAACACTAAGGCAAGGACTTGTGTCCAATGTCATTTCTCCACAGCAAGATCCTGCTATAGCAGTCCTTAAACTACAACAGACTTGTTAGAATAAAGTGTACTTTGCCATCTTTTAAAACCAAAACAAGGGGCTGGGGACAGCTCAGTGGGTAAATGTTTGCTGTAAAAGCATAAGGGACTTAGATCTCCAATCACTTCTCCGCCTTTTGGCTAAGATCAAGTGTAGATCTCTAGCACCCACACAAAAAACTAGGTATCACCACACATCCCTGTAACTCCAGCCATGAATGAGCAGAGACACGAAAATCAATGGGGTTCAGAGGTCAACCAGTCTGACCCAAAACGGAAGGCAGCAACAAGCTCAGTGAGACTCTATCTCAAGGGAAAAAAATGTAGAGGAAGACACCTGACATTCTCTTCTAGCTTCTGCATCTACACACACACACACACACACACACACACACACACATGCACATATCAAACATACTATACCCTGCCATCAAAAGAAATAAGTTACAGGCCTGCAATTCCAACACTTGGGAGGCTGAGGCATAAGGATCATGAGTTCAAGAACAGACTGCTAAATACTGAGACTGTCTTAAACAAAGCAAACAGTAACAACAACAACAACAAAACACACCAAAAAAAAAGCAAAAATAATATCACAATACTCAAAAGGGTAAAAAATATTTTAAAATTAAAGCTAAGAAAGTGTCCCACTGCTTGTGCCTTATCCCTAACAATCTGGAAGGCTGAGGCAAGAGGACTGCTGTGAGTTTGAGGCCTGCCAGGTTACAGCAATCTGGGGAGATGGCTCAGCAGTTAAAAACGCTTGCAAAACCTGCCTGCCAAGGTTTCATTCCCAGTACCTCCACATAAAAAGCACAAAGCAGTGGCTAGAAAGATGGCTCAGCGGTTAAAGGTACTTTCTTACAAAGTCTGACTGCCCAGGTCCAGTTCTCTAATGCCCATGTAAAGCCAGATGCACAAAATGGCACATGCATCTGGAGTTAGTTTGTAGTGGCAGGAGTCCCTGGTGTACCCATCCCATTTTCTCTCTTTCTCTCTCTCTCTCTCTCTCTCTCTCTCTCTCTCTCCTCTCCTCTCCTCTCTCTCCCTCCCTCCCTCCCTCTCTCTCTCTCTCTCTCTCTCTCTCTCTCTCTCTCTCTCTCAGATAAATATATTTAAAAAAAAATCCAAAAACAAGGGCTGGTCACCATTGTGATACCAGGCTGAGCACGGGGTTAAGCATCAGGGATAGACACCATTCTACAGTGGCTGCTGGGAGAAAACGAATCAAGGGAAGATGGAAAAGAAAATGGAGAACCAAGAATCATTCATAATACAAGAAGACAGCCGACTGCCTACCATGATGTATGCCACCACCTCTACCACCTCTGCTGGAGCCCAGGAGAAACTGCAGAGGAAGCAGCACCATGAGCACTGCTCTTACTGCTAGCTTGACAACCAGCTCCAGGGCAATGGTGACAGACACGGTGATCAATCAAAACCCATCAAAGCAGAAACCTGGAGGCTACAGAAAACTCAATACTAAATCAGACTGCCAAGAGGCCTGCCATGGCTCAGGGAACATTGGGAAAGAGGAAACAGAAAGACTGTAAGAGCCACAGAATGGGTAGGAACTCCCTGAGGCACGGTTCCCCTCTCCGCCCCTGCTGCCACAAAAGGACTAAGACCCCACAGTGAACACCATAACCCCACTAAGAAGGGCCCCAGAGAAACAAGAGCAGGAGTGGTAGGATCAAAAAGCATAGCCTGTTATGTATAAAGTAAAATAAATTTTTTAAAATCAAAAACCAAAAATAAAGTATACACTTCTTAACCCAAAATAATTATATTAACATACTGAAAATGTGAAATTAGCTATTATGAAAAAAACCTGAATAGGGATATAAAAGGAAAATGTGATTAACATTATTACACTGTGACTGTACTGACAAGCCCAAAAAACTCGTGTTCTGAGAAGTCAAAAGCTCTCTTTAGCCCATGGAATCTGAGACTAGAAACCATGACATGCGCACCCTCAAGTCTCACAGGTTTACTAGCCTCAAGCTTTCATGCCTGTGAATGTGTCAGGCCTCAGCTCTGCTGAAATAATGAGCCTCACCCTAAACTGCTGGTGAGACTCAGTCATTTTCTCCTAAAAACAGACACTCCCAGAACCCCAAGTAAGGGTTGATAAAAGACATCCAGAAGAGGTTATGTTGAATTTCATATACTATACAAAGAATATTAGATCAAAAAAGCAGCATGACACTGACAGTCACCATAATTGTATGGTGACTATTTTATTCAAGGATGCTGAACTCTTAAACAGTAGCTAACTGAGAGGGTTAACTGTAGTTTATTTAACTGACACACAACCTACACTTCCTCTTTATATTTGAAAAATTTAAGATTCAGAAAGGTTCAGCAATTTTCCAGCTACCAGCTGAGACTTTAACCCAGGTCTGACTGAAGCACAATAACAAGTACTAAGCAGATGTTTTGGAATAAATACATCGTATCTAAAATAGAAATCTCTGGGATGAAGCAGTTAAGGTTACTTGCTTGCAAAGCCAAAGGACCCAGGTTCAATTCCCCAGTACCCATGTAGAGCCAGATGTACCAGGTGGAGAATGTGTTTGGAGTTATTTTGCAGTGGCTAGAGACCCTGGTACACCCATTCTATCTGCCTTTCTTTTCCATTTTGCATATACACGTAAATATAACACAGTTAACTTTATTTTGCATTACTAATACTTTCCTTAAAATGAAATTTTATTTTTTATTTTGAAATTTTTTATCTATCTATCTATCTATCTATCTATCTATCTATCTATCTATCTATCTGTCTATTTATCAATCAATCAATCATCTATCTGTAAAAGCCTCTGAAAAGGGGCTGGAGAGATGGATCAGCGTTTAAGGTGCTTTCCTGAAAAGCCTAATGGCCTGGGTTTGATTCTCCATTACCCACCTAAAGCCAGATGCACAAAGTGATAAATTTATCTGGAGTTTGTTTGCAGCAGCAGGAGGCCCTGGCGCCCTTTCATTCTCTCTCCCTCCCTCCCTCTCTCCCTTGCAAATAAATAAATTAAAAACAAAAACAAACAAACAAACAAACCTAAGAGCTGGGTGTGGTGGTATACGACTTTAATCCCAGCTGTAAATTTGAGGCCACCCTGAGACTGAGACTACATGGTGAATTCCAGGTCAGCCCAAAAGCCTAAAATCCTGGGTTCGATTCTCCAGTACTCACATAAAGCCAGATGCACAAGGTGGCACATGCATCTAGAGTTTATTTGCAGTGGCTACAAGCCCTGGTGCACCCATTCTCTCTCACGTAAATGAATAAATAAGTCCAATATAAGAAGGTGGCTCTCGCCTTTCCTACCAGCACCAGGAGGCAAGGTGGAAGGATGGCTATGAGTTCCAGGTCAGACTGGGCTAGTATGAGACCCTACCTCAAAACCCGCCCCTTCCCACCCCCCAAAAAAACAACATAACCACATGTCTCAGGAGAAAATGGTTCTGTTGCTTAATAAAAACGCATTTTCCACCCTTCTCCTTTCTTTCCCAGAACACAGTACTCTTTGAAAGTTAGTAATTAGCACCTTTAACAATTAGTATTTCCATGCACCCAACCTTCAACAAAGCAGTATAAGTAGAATTTTGTGTTTTCAATCTAGTCAGTTGTTAAAAGGATATAATTTGGAGGAAGAAAATTCCAGCTCAAGACTTGATTGGCAAGTGCAAGGTACCGCTGAAACACTGAAGACATCTGTGCATTGAGGTTTTCCCGTCTGCTGAATTCCTGCAGAACATCAACTGTTAACATGAAGATCTGACGAAGGTCTTCTTCCTGTGATCAATAAATCACATTTTTGCATCAAACACTTCTTTAAAATGCATTCACTTTTAGAATAAAATAAAACAAACAAGAACCTTGAGATTTTCATTAGAAAACACTATTTCCTTATCACCACTGTCCATCCTGAGTCCCCTACCCAGAATTTCCATTACAGTGTTTTCAAGGGACACCATTTCTGTAATATAAGTGCTGCTCCAGAGGAGAGCTCTGAGGACTTTGACAGTGGAGCTGTGAGTCAGCGGCTATAGTGCAGAGCCCTAGGACTTAAGCCTTCACATAACTTCACTGCAGAGCCAAACAATACATGCGTGAGACAAAAGAGCCACACCATCTGCAATAACATTTCAAATACATGGCCTTCTTGGGCATTCTGCCAGGCCTATTTTTAAGGCTGACAGAATCCTATCAATTAAGATAGCTATATATACACATAATAAATGATAAACTAATGAATATTATTCAAAATATTCTTTTTGTTTTGTTTAGAAGTGAGAAAAATAATTTTAAACTGCCACTAACTCAACCCCTTTGCTATGTACCTTATGAAATCACAACATAAATCTGCAGGTATAAGCTATTATTCAAATATTTGAAACAAATGTTTTCTTCCATTAGAAACAGACTGGGTTAAAAGATTATCTAAATAATTAAAACACGAGAACAAAAATCTAAATACCTGAAAAACTCTTTTGCAGTTACCATGGAATTCCATACTCAGTCCAATATTGCTAGTTTTACTTGAACTTGAGAACTCACTCAATAGTGCAGTTAGAATTGAACAGGCCAGAGTTTGCTGTATTTGACAAGAAATAATTGTCAAGCATTATTTTTTTTCAATGCTGTGTTTCAAAACATTCTTGGTCAAACAAAATGTTAAATCATGTTAAATCCATAATACCATGTTAAGTCTTATAACTAAATAACCATCATAAAATTAGATATAACTAATAAAGATTAGCTCTTCTTTCTTTCTTTTTTTTTTTTTTGGTTTTTCACAGTAGGGTCCCACTCTAGTCTACCTCCTGAGTGCTGGGATTAAAAGTTTGCACCACCACACCTGGATTAGCTCTTCTTTCAAAGTGGCCTGGTAAATGTTAATAGCACTCCTGGACTCTGTTATATAAACCCATATAAGACTGGAACTCGAGGCATGCTACTACTCAAGCCTAAAATTCAAGTGATACTTCAAAATAATTAATGTTTCATTTAACTTGCACAATAACCTACATAACTGCTTTACACTTGAAAAAAAAAACTGTGATTTAGACAGGGAGATTAACCAATGGCCAGGTAACATTGAAATCTAAGTCTATAGTCTGATGTTTGTAACATGTATTCCCAAAGAGATGAAAAATGAAACAGGCTTTAGCTTCAAAACATCAAATAGGTAGTACCTCAACATTTTTAAATAAAAAAAAAAAAATGAAGCTTTTCCTCCTCACTGGTTCTATATGACAGATTTAGATTATCAACTCATTATTCTTATTCACAGACTACTTACAGTCAAGGTACCAAGGATAGAGATAAGGATATGAATTCTTTTGGCACATTTCCAGGGTTTACACAGAAATATGCACACTACCTCTGAACATCCGAAAGATTAAAGTCAAGATGATACTATTTCTGAAAGCTTATACAACAGCTGAACACAGTGGGACCCACCCCACCAACTGCAACATCTTTGCTCAGAAATGCTTCTGATGTTAGTACCTTGACCTTATAGATGCTTATCTTGGCAAATCTTAGCAAATATACATAAAGTTAAATTCCTAAAGACTGGCAGGGTAATTTATTTATTCAAGGTGAGTGATAGTTACATGGGTAACCAAGATACCACTTTTTTTTTTTAATGTAACTAAAATTTTCTTTTAAGAGAAATAGTAGTCCCTGGTTCATCTCTTAATCAAAATAAGAATGGCTGTATAACTAATATTTTCTGTTGGCTGGGCACGCACACACGCACACGCACGCTCTGGTATTTGTTGGCTGTACTGGGCACTGAATACAGCACTGTGGTCAATAGGCAAGCAGTCTACTATTGAGCTCACCTCTTGCCCCCCCCCATCCCCCGCACTCTGTAATTTTATTTCAAAGTATACACTCATTTTTATACAAAAGTTCTCTCATCCCCAAATCTTCAAGAAAAAGTGTGCCTGTTTAACTGCCTTTGACTGCATGAGAAATCGGGCATAAGCACCTCTCATGAAAACCAGTTTCTCACATGCCTCATTTTACAGTTGAAAGGAATTTTAGAAACTTATCAAGTGAAACGCCTTCGTTTTTAAGTGAACACAACTGTACTTTTTTAAAATGGCTTCCTTTAAAATGATTACTCAAGGGCCAGCCATCAGTCAAGCATGGTGGGACAGTCCTGCAATGCCAACAGTTGGGAGGCTGAGGCAGGGGGCCTTTTGAAGCCCATCTAGGATTATATGACTTTGTGTCAAAAATATAATGATGACAAAAAATTAAAAGTAAAAAAGAAAGTGTCAGCAGTCTCAACATGTCTACAACTTGTTAAATGCAAACTGCCATTATCCTTTATAAATAAATGACCTATAATAATTTTCCAATAAGTAACTGACAATTAACAAGTAATTTACAATTTGCCACATATTTTTAAAAACTCATTTGTATAAGAGAGAAAGAGAATGGGTGCACCAGGACCTCCTTCTGCTGCAAAGAAACTCCAGACACATGCATCACTTTGTGTATTTGGCTTGACCTAGTACTGGGGAAGCAAACCTAGGCCAACAGGCATTGCAAGCAAGTGCCTTTAACAGATGGGCCACCTCCCTAGCCCCCAGATTGGTTTTTTGAGCACTTGCACAAATTAGCAGTTTTAAACAATACCTATATTCAAATTCTTAGTGTTAAAACAGCATGTACTACAACAAGTGATCACTTTCATGTGAAATAAGTGTTTCCTAAGATCATTGCTAAAGTGAAAAGGAGCCAGGCAAAGCCAGATGACAGCCTTGCTAGGTGACTAGGGCTCCCAACAAGTGTTAGCAGAAACAGAAGGAGCTACACAGACCAGGAGCTGCAATAACATACTTTCACACTGATGATGCACGACTTCAAAGCAAATACATTTTTATTCTAAATACATGAAAGTCAAGAAAAAATGCATTTCTCATTACAGGTTTAGCTCCATGAACAGGAGAATCATTTGCTCTTAAATCATTTTTTTATCATATAAAAATAATACATCATCTCAGAAAAATTTAAAGGCACAGAAAAGTACAAAGAAAGTAAAACTGACTGTAATCCCGTTATATGAGTGTTATTATTGTATAATATATATAACTTTTTAATTTCTTAATGCATGATCTACATTATGTATATACCATAACTATCAGTTCATATATTATTTTATGATATTTTTCCACTTTCCACTTCCGAACAAAGAGAAATTCTTAGGAACTATTTTCTATCTGGATACAACACTTAGACACCTAATAGCATAAAAATGTGTGTGGCAAGCAGAGATCAGATACTATTTTCAGCTACCTAAAATCATTAGCTTTCAAAGAAAAGTTAGAAATTTTCACCATTAAAGGTAACCAGTTTAATCTCTTCTCCGTTTGGAAGTCCTGTGAAGTTATGAGATTGACATCATAAATCCTAATTACACTACACTGCTCTGACACAAAGGTGCTAAATGAACAGATTCATTCACTGGGAAAAGTGAGCAAATAAAGATGGATTATACACAAATTAAACACATCACAAATGCCTAAGACTCATTTCCAAATATGTTTAATCATTTTCAGTATTTAATTGACAGTGAAATCCCCTTATGATAAAGTTATTCTCACACTGTGTTGTAATAAATACAGCTAGAGAAGCAAATTTAAAGTGAGCTCACAAAAACTTCCCAGGACTGAAATGCAAAAACTGTCCATCCTCTCCAGTCACACTTCCCTTAGAGAGACCGCCTGCTTATAGCAGGCATTCAGCCCCAACACCCCATCCAACCACCCATACTTTCAGGTGCTGCCTCTATCCTTTGTCAGTCAGGGCTGATATTATCCTGTTCTAGACAGTAGTTCTCTCATACTTAGGTAGTCAGAAACAAGAGCTGCTATACGTAATTTCAGTGAAATTAGATGAAAGTTGACTGAGAAGCAGTCGATTATCACACTAAAGTTAACAGGTATTTGAACAGCACCATGAGTACAAATTTAAGACCTGTTAGAAGTTAACCTAAGAATGCTACATTTATCTTTTTAAAAAATATTTTATTCATTTTTCAAGCAGAGAGAGAGAGAGAGAGAGAGAGAAAGCGAGCGAGCGAGCGAGCCAGCAAGGGAGCACCAGGACCACCACCTTGTGGGTCTGGTTTATGTGGGTACTGGGGAATTGAACCGGGGGCCTTAGGTACTGGAGGCAAGTGCCTTAACCTCTGAGCCATCTCTCCAGCCCCACATTTATCTTAAGAACAAAAAATAGTATCTGAAATGGGTGGTGCACCCCTTTAATCCCAGGACTTAGGAAGCAGAGATAGGAGGATCACTGTGAGTTTGAGGCCAACCTGAGACTACATAGTGAATTCCAGGTCAGCCTGAGCTACAGCGAGACCCTACCTTGAAAAACAAAACAAAAACAAAACAAAAAAAATCTTGGGCTGGAGAGATAGCTCAGTGGTTAAAGCACTTGCCTGCAAAGCCTAATGACCCAAGTTCAATTCCTCAGTACCCACATAAAGCCTGATGCACAAAGTGGTGCATGCACCTGGACTTGTTTGCAGCAGCTAGAGGCCCTGACACGCCCATCTTCCTCTCTTTCTCTCTGCTCACAAATAATTAATTTTAAAAATAGTAAAAATAATCTGTTATTTTCCAAGTTCAACGAGAAAACAATGCAATTTACTTTGGATACATTTTTTCTGAAAGAATCATTTCTATTGCAGTCGTGATATTGAATAAAGTTGACTACTTGGAAGCTACTCAAATAGAAGGGGCCTTACATCCTTTGATGAAGTGGCACCAAATTGCCACACTTTTGATTTATGTCTGTGTGATGGTTAGGTTTTGTTGTCAACTTGATCTTTTTCATTATCTTGGGTGGATCTCTGAGGATGTTTACCGGAAGGCAGCCTCTCAGTAGGGGGCAGGATGTAAAGAAGCTCAAAGAAGCTAGAACTAAACATCCTTTCCTATGTAGACAGTGCAGGAAGGAAATTTCAGAGATTCAGAAAGCCATTAAGTCTGGGGAAGGGCTGCAAGACCCCACCCTAAGGCTATATAAAGGGGAAGAAAATTCTCTCCTTGCCTCCCTGCTTGTTGGCTGCTGGTGCTTGTTCCTGACTTGCACTTGCATCCTGCTCTCCTACCCTTCCTGGACATCACTGGAACCCAGTTTCCTCAGCTTCATGGACTTGAAGAGCAGCCGCTCCCAAGGGAGCCATCAGGCCTCCTGGGCTGGATTGGGACTGCTGAGGCATCCAGCCACGTGGACTGAACAGTTACTGATTTCTTCACCTGTGGGCCTGCAGACTGCTATTGTTGGACTGTCGTAAGCTACCCCAATAAATTCCCTTTTACTACAATCCATTCTGTCAACTCTGTTTCCTCTAGAGAACCCTGACTAATACAGTCTGCTTCACAGATTTTCTTAAGTGACCTTTGTTGTGGCCTCTTCTCTTGTTCACTGTGTGGCAACTTGACTACCACCAGCAAGTTAGTTTCAGATTGGTCATTTACATTCGGTAATGAATTAGAAATCAAGTAACAAAATGTATTAAACCTGTATCTAAAACACATTATAAATTAAAATTGTTCTCTTGCCAGGTGTGGTGGCTCATGCATTTAATCCCAGCAATCTAGAGGCTGAGATGGGAGTTTTGAGTTAAAGGCCATCCTGGGCTCCAAGGTGAGTTCCAGGTCAGCCTATGCTACAGTGAGACCTTGCCTCAAAACAAACAAATGCTTCCTTAGGACTCCTTACAAAAACAAGAATCCTACTGTTTTAACCAGGAAACAAGATATTTATGTTCAGGCTAGAGAGATGGCTCATTGCTTAAGATGCTTGCCTGCAAAGCCTAAGGACCCACGTTCGATTCCCCAGTACCCATGTTAAGCCAGATGTACAAGGTGGCCCATGTGTCTGCAGTTTGTTTACAGTGACTAGAGACCCTGGCACACACATTCTGTAACCTCCTCTTTTTCTGTCTCTGTCTCTCTCATAAATAACAAAAAAAATTATGTTTTAACAGTTTACACTTTCCTACTCTACATACCATGGACAAAGCATGTTATTCATCATGACAGCAGAAGTCTCATACACAAAAAGGGCTCCTTTGCTCTGGTACTGCCCGACTCACAATTGCCTTAGGTTCAAACTAAATAATGTGCTATATAAGTATTCTGTAAATGTAACAGCTATGGTAAGGTAAATTTTCAAACTTTATTATTTGTTGAGAGGAGTTGTGTACCAGGGCTACAAATGAACTCTAGATGCACGTGCCCCTTTGTGCATCTGTCTTGATGTGGTACTGAACCTGAGTTGGTAGGCTTTGCAAACAAGCGCCTTTACCCACTGCTCCAGAAGTAGAATTTTTATAATTATTGTGAAAATTAAATATTATCTGATCTTACTTCATGATTATCATCTATGGTTGGCCAAATCAGAATTGCAAGTTAAGTTGTCATTTACAAGCAGTATAGGCTACGACTGGGGAGTTGGTACAGTTGGTTGGTAAAGTAGTTGCCATGCAAGTGTGAGGACCCAAGTTCAGATCCCAGAGCCCATGTAAAGCTGGACATAGTGGTGGGTGTCTATAATTCCAGTTCTCCTTTGACAAGATGGAACAAAGAAAGAAGAGAATCCAGAGCTGGAAAGACGGCTCAGTAGTTGTAGCCCTTGTTTGCTAAGCCTGACAGCTCGGTACCTATATGAAACCAGACACACAAATGGAGCCCATGCTTGGGAGTTTGTTTGCAGCAAGAAGAGGCCCCGGCACACCTATTTACATATCTTCCCTCTCTTTCTCTCTCTCATGATTATTTTTAAGAAAGAGAAAAAATCCCTAAGAAACACACCCACACTTACATACACAAAGATTAAAAATAAAAATTTAAAGATAGTTCATGCTCAGAAAATACTGACACAAGTAGGAGGAAAACAAATACAAGCAATACAAGACATGATACCTATTTTTCTTCGCTGTTTATAAATTTGAAAATAAAATTTTATATAGGTAAAACAAGTACAAGTCAATATAATGAGTCTCAAACTTTCAAAACATTTTTTAACATCTTTATTGTCAATAATTAGATACACTGTATGGTGGTACCCCCATTTCCCTCCTCTGTCCCCAACCCACTGGGGGCCCTCCTTGGTGGGCATACTGGATCAGTCCATGGGGTAAAGGGTTATGAATTACACAAGAGGTAGCCAGTTTTTTTTTTTTCCTTTGTGTTTATTGCTGAGGGGGGCAATGACTCTGGATATTCTCCCTCACCATTACATTCTTTCCGCCCTCTCATCCACTCAGTTCCCTGAGTCATAGTAGGTGAGTTTTAAGTCTGCTTTATTGTTGGGATCTTAAGTGTCTCTGGACTTCTGCTTTGGGTTGTGTTGGGTATTGCTGGTGTCTGTCTCCACTGTCCCTTCATGAGTTATCTAACTTGCTGTGGTGGTAGGTCTCGTGTTTATTGCGCCACTTTCTCATGGTCAAAACATTCATGATGGGCTACGGATGTAGTTTGGTTGGTAGTATGCCTGCCCAACATATGCAAAACTCTGGGTTTGATCCCTAACACCACATAAAACTAGGTGTGGTAGCACATATTTGTAATCTAAGTATTTGGATAACTGAGACTGTCCAAGAAAAAAAAGGTCTTCATAGTATGTCTTTCACCAAAATACTAAAAATGGGGCTGGAGAGATGGCTCAGCAGTTAAGGAGCTTGCTGCCTAAGACCAGAGTTCAATTTCCCAGTACTCATATAGAGACAGATGCACAAAGTGACACATGCATCTGGAGTCTGCAGTGGCTGGAGGCCCTGGCACACGCATTCTCTCTGTCTGTCTGTCTTATATCTCTCTCTCTGCTTGCAAATGAACAATTTTTTAAAAAACAAAAAATAAAATGCTAGCAATTCACAAGTTAATATACTAGCTAACAATTTAAACAATTCTGTTTTAACATTAACTCTTACAGCAGCACTATTTCTACTCAAAGCCACTAATTTCATGCTGGTGAAAAAAATTCCCCTCAGAGATAGCTTGTCATGCCAGCTTACTGTCATAAGAACAAGATATTCAAACACTAACTCCAGCTGACAAAATAGAATGCTCTTGTTCAGAGGGAGGATTGTCTCTTATAATAGCCTGGCTTTTGTCTCAGGATCTTTATTACCAAGAATAAACTCATGAAAGATTGCCATACTATACACCAGACCTTCAGCTGTTCCTCTAAGCAAACATCAATGAGACTTTGTGATAAGAGAGATTAACTTGGCTATCACATCCAGGGCAACTCTGGGCAGACAAGTGCACTTCTCACCCACTTCTCTCCAATATTGCAAAGAGGAAGAAAGGAAGCTTAAATGCTGAATTAACCACCTTTTAAAAGCCTACTACTTTCAAAGGAAATAAAAGAAGATAGATTTATATTTAGCTAATATGTTAGCTTAAATTAAAATGCTTGGCTACTTCCTAAGAAAAAAAGTTTCCTTATCCCTCTCAGATTTTTTCATAAAATCATCTGCAGGGAACCAAGACTACAATAATTCTTAAGGCATTTAAAGGAAAGCTATTATGTAATACTATAAAAAAAGTGTCACTTTTTAAATATTTTCAATAATGGATACTTCCTTTCTTCTGCTTTTCAACACTTGAAATAGTTCAAGGCAGGCATGGTGGCTCACAACTTCAATCCCAGGACTCGGGAGACTGAGGTAGGAATATCGATGTGAGTTTAAGGCCAGCCTAGACTACAGACTGAGTTCCAGGTCCGCCTGAGCTAGAGTGAGACCCTACCTCAAAACAAACAATAAACCACTGAAAAAGTTTGAATGGGATGATTTACATAGTGTACATTCTCAAACATTTGCAAAGGGGTAAAGAGGGAGAGAGGGTGCAGATATTTGCTGAGTAAACAGCCCCTGAGAAACATTAGCACACTTAGTCTTAGTGTTAAGAAATTAGTGCCTAGGGAATTTAAATTATTTGTTCAAGTTAGGTGGGTAATAAATGGTAAATCTGTTATTTAAACCTAAGTATGAATACAATACCTCTGATTTAAAATAAAAATTTAAAGATAGCCTCACATCTGTTCAACCTAAATATACCACCAGGAACCATGGTAAACTTTGGCTGATTAGTAAAGCAATACTTGATTTTTTTTTATATATTCAACATTCTTTTATATTTAATTCAAACATTCTATAATCATATATATATATATATATAATATATAATATAACATGTCTATAATCACTAGTACTTCTCCAAGGCGTATTCAAGCTGAGAAAATAGTTATGAAAAATTGTACTATAATATCATGTTTTACAACCAATTAAAATGATTATAACACAAAAATTGCTTGATAGATGACCCTGTACATTTTTTCTTTTATGTAGACTTTTTTTTTGAGGTAGGGTCTTGCTTAGCCCAGGCTGACCTGGAACTCACTATGTAGTCTCAAGGTGGCCTCAAACTCATGACAATCCTACTACCTCTGCCTCCCCAGTGCTGGGATTAAAGGCATGCTCCACCATGCCCGGCCTTATATAGGTATTTATACTACTGTCACTATAATACTATTTTGTCAAACAAGATGAAACGTTTTAATGTTTTAAAAGACATGTAAATAGCATACTTACCACAGTGGGATTGCCACTACTAATTAATTGGCTGACTTCATGAAAAATGCTTTTGCAATCAATTGATTTATCTAATGATCCTCGTTTTACGATTACTGCTACCGCTAATAGAATCTGTTCCCGAACATACTTCTGGAGGCTGTAAAACATAAAACTGGTTAAGAAAGCATGTGCCTAAATCTAATATAAAAACACTCCAAAATTTCTACCTATGCTTATGAACAGGTTTGTACAGATTGACTAACAATGCCACTTACACGAGAGTAGTACAGTCTGTAGGGTTATGTGTAGGCTTGAACAGACTGAACTTCAAGGCCAGAAGACCTGAGCTCAAATCCAGCTGTTATTTACTGGATGTATGACCCTGTGCAACACAGCCAAGGTAATAATGACTCCATGTTCTATCCTAATCTGAGCTCTAGTGAATTCTGCCATTATGCATCTGGTACTGAAGAGCTGAACCAGGGTTGTCAGGCTTTACAAGCAAGCACTTTTAACCACTGAGCCATCTCTCCAGCACTGCAGTGCTGGAGATAGAACCAGGAGATATCCAGTGCTGGGGATAGAACCAGGCTTTGTACGTATTAGGAAAATACAGTTCCCATACTATTTTAAAAGAATTTTTAAAACTTTCAGCAAAGTTGACAGAATAATACAATGAACACATAACATGCCCTTATAGCAGAGGCTCAGATAACATTTTGTCACATCTGCTGGAGATAGAACTGGAGATATCCAGTGCTGGGGATAGAACCAGGCTTTGTACGTATTAGGAAAATACAGTTCCCATACTATTTTAAAAGAATTTTTAAAACTTTCAGCAAAGTTGACAGAATAATACAATGAACACATAACATGCCCTTATAGCAGAGGCTCAGATAACATTTTGTCACATCTGATTTCTTTCTCAAGTATAAATGTATGGATCCCTGAACCATTAGAAAGTATATAGCATACATTGTGGTACTTCATCTTCATATACTTGAGTATGTCTCCTGAGAGCACACTCTCAGTGCTACAGACCTACCTGGTATATTTATACCACTTAGTATACTCCTGAGTTCCCTAGTTGTCTAATAATGTTACCTTCTTTCTCATTGAGGCTATTTTTTTATATTTTATTTATTCATTTTCAAGCAGAGAGATACAGAGAGAGACAGAGAGAGAGAGACAGAGACAGAGAGGAGAGAGAGCAAGCACCAGGGCCACCTCCTTGTGGGTCTGGCTTATATGGGTACTGGGGAATTGAACCCGGGGCCTTAGGCACTGGAGGCCAGTGCCTTAACCGATGAGCCATCTCTCCAGCCCGAGGCTATTTTTTTAAATTAAATTTCAGTTGGTCTCTAAAGATCTATTTGTATATGTTTACATATTTAGATACAATAGTTTTTCTTTCAATCCAGGATTTAACTACAGATTAAACATTGTATTTGTGATATCTCCTTCCTACAGTTAACCTTATGTAGTTAAATCCTGAGTATATGGAAGGACATATATTCAAAGCACCACAGGTCTCATTGCCATTAAGCCATGGAAAGGAGTGTGGGCTTGTCCCAAGAGCACACAGTTGTATCTTTGTGGCATTTGAGAGGCTGCATTATAACACTGATATTTTATGAGCCTAACCTTTCAGAAGAGCTTCAGAAAAGGCTGTGGTTTAAGTCTCTGCTCTTGGGATTGATAGGCTTCCAAAACGTCACTAATTTGGGGTGGGTTCTTCTGTTGTCACCCAGAGGAAAAGAATTTGCATGTTTTCATAATAGACCTTAGATTTTTGGACGTAGATATTAGTTCAGAATTTATATTAATCTCAGTAATCCCTGCCCAAACATTTAACAGGGAATTGACTTTGCATTTACTCAACCCTGCCTGTAATGTTTAGTATATATGTAGTGGGCTCAGTCCTAGAGGGAGCAGTTTCTTTCTTTTCTTTCCTTCCTTTTTTCTTTCCTTTCCTTCCTCTTCTTCTCTCCCTTCTTCTCCCCTCCCCTCTCTTCTTTCCTTTCTTTCCTTCCTTCCTTTTTATGAACAAGCTCAATTGTATAGCCCTGGCCAGCCCATACTCCTGTCTCTGTCTGTCTGACGCTCTCTCTTTCTCAAAATAAATATTTTTAAAGGTTGAGAAAAAAATCTTTACATGACCATTTGGATAAGAAATCCTATAATCAACTCAAAATAACTTTGATTTAAGAATGGAGGGGCTAGAGAGATGGCTCAGTGACAGCCAGGTTCCCACAAAGTGGCACATGAATCTGGAGTTTGTTTACAGAGGTAGGAGGCCCTGGTGTACCCATACTCTTATTCTCTCATTCTTTCTCCTTGCAAATAAATAATTTTTTTAAATGGAATTATTTTGTAATACAAGGAAACACTTTTAAAAACCTTTCCAGGGGGCCAAAAGCTCTCCTGTGACCCTGACTTCTTAGGAAAGGCTGTTGTGTGGCAAAAGCTGAGAGCTCTCTTAGAACTCACTGTCTTGGGTGATCCTTACCCAATCACATGAAAAGTCAGTGTTCCATAAGTTAAAGTACAATAGTGGAGGATTTATGACAATGCCCAAAGTCTCAAAGATTGCTCTTTAAACCTACATGCCTAAATACTAAAAACCTCTAAAGCAAATATATATATATATATTGGGAGGAAGGGTTGAGGGTTAATATAGGGTTCCACACTGCATGCCAGCCTGGTCCTAAACTTGCAGCAATCTTCCTGCCTCAGCCTCATGAATGTTAGAATTAGAGGCAAGAGCCACCATAGCCAGCTCCCAAAATAAACAAATAAATAAAATTTTTTAAAGTCTTGCTACATATAAACTCTTATAAATATAGACACCTTTGGATTTATTTCCTTTTATTACATAAAAAGTAAAATGAAGATTCTCTCAAATACTTATCAAAACTGACTTCAAAATATTTTACTAGGGTAAAGAGATCAAAACAATTATGATTTTTAGTAAAATGAAGCATTATGTATCACTCCCATAGTTGAAGCTGTAACAGAAACTTTAATATGTGCAAGTCATAGTATATGCAAAAAAAATAAAATAAAATAAACGATACACCAGCCAAGTTGGTGGCACAGATCTACAGCCCAACACTAGAAGCTGAGGCAGATGACCACAGGTTCCAAGCCAGCCTGTCTGAGCTACAGAGTAAGGTCCTGTCTTGGGGTTAGGGAGATAAAAAGACAACCAATTTCTCCTAAAGTTATATATTAATTATTTAACTATTTTCTTTAAAAATCATAGGCAATAGATGCAAAAACTTATAAAAATATTTAAATATTACAGAAAAAAATTCTCTTTATCTCACTCCTGAAACCTAATCAAAGTAAACAAAGAATTTTAATGCTTCTTACTTAGAGAATGTTTTCTAGCACATACTTAAGTACATATATGCAACATTTTGTTAATAATTTCTCCCTCCTCTCTATCTTGGGAAACTCATCTATATCTTATATATTTAAACTTGAAACTTTTTCTGGGGGGGTGTGAGGTTTTCCAGGGGTTCTCACTCTAGCCTAGGCTGACCTGAAACTTACTCTGTAGTCCCAGGATGGCCTCAAACTCACAGCAATCCTCCCCTGTGCCTCCCGAGTGCTTGGATTATAGGTATACACCACCACAGCTGGCAAACTTAAAACTTATTAACAGAGATAAATATGCCATGTTCTAAGAAAAACAAGTAAATATAAGAGTTTTGACTAAGTTGAAAATCAACTTTTGGGCTGGAGAGTTGGCTCAGCAGTTAAGGCACTTGCCTCCAGTGACTAAGGCACCGGGTTCAAGTCCCCAGGACCCACATAAACCAGACCCACAAGGTGGTGGCCCTGGTACGCCCTCTCCCTCTCCCCCTCCCCCCTCCCCTCTCTCTCTGCTTGAAAATAAATAAAATATTTTTAAAAAAGAAAGAAAATCAACTTTTATTTTTAACCAAATTCTCCAGAATGCAAAAAGGCTAATATCCAGAACATTCTTTAGTATCATAATTTATAAAACAAGCTATAAGCATGTCTATAAATTTCTAAAATATGAGCCCTACAAAGAGCTTAACCACAAGCATTCACCATTAAAAAAATTCAAGATAGCTCTAAAAAGAGAAGATGTATGCCATCAAAAGTATTTTAGCAGTACTCCTCCATGTACTTACTTAGGCCTTTGTAAGACATAGGTTAAGAGGAATGTTCGCAGTGACTCGATGCTACCTTTTTCCAAGAGAATCCACTCCCGGACAACTGCTTCCATTATGGCTGTGGCAGCTTGAAAAAGGACATAGTCCACTTTACTAGTTTCTGAGGAGAAAATTAAAAACTGTCTTTAAATTGTAGTTCATATTACCTTGAAGGCTTCGCATTTATTAATTTTAAAACAACTTTTCAGACAAGGAATAAGATGGTTACCTGTTCTGTTTTTAATCCAGTGACCTTGCTCTAGCACCACAAAGAGGTTAGTTCCTCTCAGAAGACACCTCAGGCAGGTGGCAGCTAATCACCGATCACAATTTTCACAAACTTTCCTCACCTCTCTTCAACTGTTACTTCCAAAGCATGAAGAACTAAAAAATAACACAGCTTTAAAAAAAATAAAAATAAAAATATGAAGCAATCAGAAAGTGTGCTAAGAAATTCTCACCCTGTGCAAAATAGAACTATTTATTGAAAAAATTTTTATTAAACTAGTCTTTGAACATGAACTATTTGTGATGAGCCATGCTGTTAAAATATTTCAGCTCTTAAATGAGGCCTTCAGCAGGATGACCCATCGCCAATAGCAAGTTCAGCAATAAACAAAATCACAAGGGACTTTATCTGAAAATGTTAAATAAAAATGACAAGATTACACAAGGTGAGAAGCTCTTGTAAATTTCTGATTGCAGTACTGATCAAACTGAGTAAAATTCCAAGGCTACACTTAAAATGACCCAGCTTAACTGGCAAGTTATAGAATAGAATCTGGCTAAAAAATTGAATCGGGAAAAAAATAAAAAATATACCTAAGAAGTCTTTCATGTTAATTTTCTAGTTTTCCTTCTGTTAGCCAATACTGCTACAATCACTTTCCAAATAGCATTAGTAAAAGGGAGTAACAGTCAAAATGAAGTCAAGAAAAAGTAGAAATTTTTTGAAGGTCTAAAAAAATAACCATCATGCGAAATATTTGAAAAGTCCATGATTATTTGTCAAGACACTAGATATGAGTATTTGAAAGGCCATAAGAAATTAACTCTAAACATGGATGACACCTTTCAGAACTTCTCAGAAGAGCATGAAGATACAGTTAGGAATTGTTTTCTTTCCTATTCAACCTTAGATCATTATAATATCTTGCAAGTGGTCTTAACATATTAGTATAAAGATACGGGAGAAGGTCAGGCATGGTAGCACACACCTTTAATCCTTGCACCTGGGAAGCAGAGGAGGATGTGAGTTTGAGGCCAGGCTGGGACTACAGAGTGAGTTCCAGGTCAGCCTGGGCTACAATGAGACCCTACCTCTAGGAGAAAATAATAATAATAATATATATGTACTAACTTTGAAAAATGTGATCTATTATAAAGGATGCCTAAAGTTTGAGGAAGGTGAGGGAGGGAAATGAGTGATTTTTATTCATAGACAATTATAACCGAAGACAGGCTACATCTATTTAAGCTACTTAAGGAGAAATATGACATTATCTCATCAAGGTATTTAAAATAATCTCTCACTATAAATCTTTTCAAGAGGAAAATGGTGGTTGTTTGCCTGTCCTTATTTCCTGTCATAATTTTCAGAGGAAGAAACCTAAAATTAAATCCAGGAGGCAAAATCTAAGGGACTTAAGATAGAATTTTAGAAAAACTGTTCCACAAATTATCTCACTCAACTGTTACATTTTATAACTGGAGAAAATTCAAGGTTATGTGGCTATTCCCTAAGATAACACTGTTCAACCTCTAAACACATAAGCCACTGAAGATCAAATAAGCACCCTCAAATGGTTCATGAGTCCTGAAGCATGCTTATTTTAAATTATTTGTACTTATTCCCTAGCCTTTTGACTACCTTTTGATGACAATTGCAGAACAATGGCATTTTTACAGTTTTCAAGAAATAATAAAGTTTTACTGGCCAGGCATGGTAGCACACAGGAGCACTCGGGAGGCAGAGGCAGGAGGATTACTGTGAGTTGGAGGCCACCCTGAGACTACATTGTGAATTACAGGTCAGCCTGGGCTAGAGTGAGACCCTACCTCAAAAAAAACCAAACAAACAAAAAAAAAAAAAAAACACACACACAATTTCTAGTTGTTTATAAACATCTACTTCTATATGGCATTAAGTGAAGCTGTCTCTAAAGATGGAGAAATCTGAGAAAAAGAAAGCTAAATTCTAAGTTTAAAAGTGGGAATTCTCTCCAGGCATCATGGCACACACCTTTAATCCCAAGACTGTGGAGGCACAGGTAGGATGATTGCCATGAATCCAAGGCCGCTCTGAAACTACATAGTGAATTCCAGGTCAGCCTAAGCTAGAGTGAGACCCTACCTAAAAAAGTGGGAATTCTCCTAAACTAGCATTATACTTTTTCATGAACCCTATTAGCCTTCAAGATATATATTTATACACAGCACAAATGTTCAAGACAAAGCTAGTCTAACCCTCTGGTATCAAGGTGCTTGACACTGAAAGGTGTTCATGAAGAACTCACAACTCACCTAGAATTTAACTACCTTTAGGAAGATATCCCACTGACTAGAGACTGATAAGCTAGTTGGCGATACTTTAGTAGAAAGTCTTTACTTGCTTCCAGTGACTCTTATAACAATTATGGAACCATGTTTACGTTATTAGCCATATGAAACCTGACAGCACAATTTCAGCAAGATAAAAAGAAAAAAGCTGAAGTAAATAAGAAAGAAAAAGCATTACATTCTGATTAAAAAATTATCTAAACTATAAAAACAAGCCATCTACAGATGCTTATCTATTACAACCATATCTCTCCTTAAAGATTTCTACTGAAGCACAGAGATATAAGTTCCAAAACTCTACTCTTGATGTAATGATAAATATGCCTACTAACCAATAATATAAAAAGTCTCAGATGAGAGAAGAAAATAGTTGAAAGCATTATCAAAAACAAACCAAAAAATATACATATAGAAGTCAAGTTTACTAGCCCAACAGGCTTTTAAGCTATCTTATTTCATTTTGTGTTGGCTACCTAAGTGAATGAAATTCATTTCTCCTTGAAAGGGCAAAGGAATACTACAGAGTTAGCAACAGAAAGTAAGTAAAAAAAACTCTAACAACAACAACAAAAAAATGAAAATCTCTAAGTGCCAAAGAACTCTTGGTAAATTAGTCTACAGTGCTCTTCTGACAAAATACATAAGCATGCAACATGCATGCATATACATCATGCACTCAAATGTTCATACACTCAGAAAATAATAACTAAAATGAAAGCAAAAGAATAAGAAATGAAGAAAAACGAGAAACATATAAAACAAGTCAGAAGTGAGAAGAAGAATTTTAAGAGGCCAGAAAAAGGGAAGCATCAGAGAACGTCCCCCTTTATCAGAATATACACTCTATAAAAATGACATTAAGAATGTGAAAATTCTGAATTGTGATTGACTGCCACTTGTATAAGAAGTCTTCTTAGAGGAATTTGCCCTTCTGTGCTGGTGGTAACTGAGTAAGGAGTTAAAAAAGATTTTTGTGATGTTTAGATGTAAACATTAATGTAACACAGGGCTTTGCAGTACATTAATGATTTTACGTATCATATATGCACCCCATCTTTTAAGTAGTTATATCTCAAACCCAAACTGATTTTAAAACCACAAATGGAACTAGCAATGCTACTCTTTATACAATTTTACCAGAAAAACAAAGGTGATCCAAAACAAGCTCAAATCATAAAAAAGCAACTGTATGTCATAAAAATGCATACACTAGAAACAAAAGTGGTATAAACAAATATCCTCTAATGCATATAACTTAGATGAGTTATTTCCAACCAGTCTACAACTGACAACTGCATTCAACAGAAAGTCACTCCTAGTCACGGCAGGTAAGGCATCTGCCAGGAAACCCAAAACTCAAATTATTTTAATGGTTTAACACAACATTTTTCCAAATGTGTTAATGCAGAATTGATTTCAAGGTAAGATGGCATTCTCTTTTTTTTTTCTTCGAGGTAGGGTCTCGCTGTAGCCCAGGCTGACCTGGAATTCACTATGTAGTCTCAGGGTGGCCTTGAACTCACAGTGATCCTCCTACCTCTGCCTCCCTGAGTGCTGGGATTAAAGGCGTGCGCCACCACGCCCGGCTTCATAATACCATTCTTTAAGCTGATATTTTAGTTTTGCTTCTTAATTTAGTATTGAAATAAATATTCTCCACAAGCATAACAAAGTTTCTTAGTAACAGAAACAAAACTATCCAACTGTAAAAATCAACCGCTCAAAAGCAAATTAATTTAAAAAAAAAGTAAATGAATTAAAATGGCCTCATTTAGAGTTGAAAAGGTAGTTAATACTATTGCTATTCCAGTTAAGATATAATTCCTGAATGAGACAGAAACACCTTCTCCTCTCCTTTTTTCTTGCCAACAGAAAAAAAAAAAAAGAGCATTTTTTTAAACTGGTGCTTTTTACATGTAATTACTTTGCATCTCATAAAACCTTAAGACAGTCACACCCATGAAGGCAAATAATGTCATTACTCTCATATCACAGATGGCAAAGAGGCCCAGAGATGCTCACTACCCCAAGCTGACAGTGTGCGCCAGATCTCATCATCCACACCAGCACTCTTCTCACTACAATCCAAGAGCTCTCATTATAGACCCTGATGTGGAAAGCATTTTTAAAACACGGCCATCATTGTAGTTCACTTCAGTATAGAAGCCAGAGTGCTGGTAACAGATTAAGCCTTTCTAAAAGCACAAGAATAAAATGTCAGATGTTTTGCTTACTGATAAATTGATTAATTTTGTGGTCATGAGTGACTCAGTCTAAGAATCTTAAATTAAGGTTATATAAAAGATGGCTTCAACTAAGAAAAACAGGCCAAAGGTAATCAGGTTATAAAATAAAAATATCATATAAAATCTCCCTTACTATTATTATTGAAAAGTATACAAGAGGCAGATGGCAACATCATACACAACTCTTAGAACATGCCATCTTTGGACAAGAAAATTCTTATTATTTCTGTATATATGCCAAAAGATATAAGGAACTCATAAAAGTACATCTGACAAAGTAAAATTTTATTTCTTGATATATAATGATAACCTACCTAGAAGAGACTATATTTACTAAGCAAGCTAAATATAAACTATTTTTAAAACAGAAAAACAATTTAAAGAAAGAAAAGACAGAACTCTCCAAAAACAACCTTAATTTTCAAACTAAAGTAGGGTACCTAATTATATTATTGTTTGGCATTTGAAAACATTCAGAAAATCATTAGGTTCCCACACCGTCACTATTAACTTTTTTTTCTGGTTTCATAAAATATCTTTGATGATATCCAATGACTGCAGTAGAATAATTGTTAGTGACAAATAAATCTGATTATACTGAAAGTAATTTTAAATAGCTAGGATTCAAAATAGAAAAAAACATCTAATTATATCAAAATTATTTTTTTAAGTGAATACTTACCTAGAATATGCCTGCAAACTGCAAATGGCGATTTGGATTTTCTAAATGATAAGAATATGTGCTCTGCGTGCTGGCGTTGTTCATTATTGACCATGGAGGGTGGTGCCTTTAGAGTTAAAAACAAAGAGAGTAACTTGATGAGAAAGTTTTACAATAGCAACCCTTTTATTTACAAGCAAAGAAAATGCTTTCCCTTTTTCTTTTAATGGGATGGATAGATAGGAACCAAATTTTTGCTTAAGCCTTTAAAAAACTACAGTATAAAATTTCATAATAAATAATTAAAATAAGGTTCTAGGAAGAAATTCACAACAAGGCTTGCATTATAATCCTTGAGAGTTGCCTGCATTTTAGAAAAGAAGATATTGATCTGAAACACTGGGGCAAGAGAATAAAAGGACAGGTGGCACTGTCGCTTTCTCCCAAAAGCTACCACTCACTCTAGCTTGACCAAGTTCAAATATTTGAATTCATCGGTATTGGTGAAGTTACTAAAAATGGCTTAGGAAATGGTTTTGCTTGAAATTTATTGAAAGCTCCCTAAATTCTCTGAATAAAAATACTCAGTCAAACAGGCACAGCTGGACATGGCTCATTCATTCCTTTAATGCCAGCATGTGAGAGGCTGAGGCAGGAGAATCGCCTTAAGTTTGAGGTCAGCTTAGCCTACAGAGTGAGTTCCAAGTCACTCTGAGCTCGAGATCCTGCCTCAAAAAAAAAGTGGGGGAGGGGGGCAGAGAACAAGAGTTCCATGTTACCAAAACTTCTGAAATCGGTTTAAAATTCACTGTGTTGTAACAACCTGTTTTCCAAATATATTTCTCTTATGAGCCAGATTTCTCTAAAATATATATTCCCATTCATTACAGGTTTTTAAAAAATTAATTATCTATTTATTTTCAGGCAGAGAGGGAGAAAATGGGCATGCCAGGGCTTCTAGCCAATGCAAATGAACTCCAGATTCATATGACACTTTGTACATCTGGCTTTATGTGGGTACTGGGGAATCAAACTTGGGTTGTTTGCACCTTAATCACTGGGCCATCTCTTCAGACCCCCCTTTTTTGGGGGGGTCTAATTAAGTGGAAAAAGGGATACAGCCTACAAATACTCACTTTGAAAATAGTAACAGTTAATTCTCTACCATCTACTTGTATCATTAGCTTTTGAAACAATTTGGGGAAGATGAAAGTTAATACTCCAACAAATATAAACAGAAAACCTCAGAATTTCAACTGTATCAAAGAATCTGAAAAATGGAAAAAGGTTGTATCAATTCTGCAATATTAGTCACTCTAAATGCAGTCAAACAATTTTTTTTTAAGGTATAGACCCAAGAAAAGTTAACTACTATGAGACTTTGGCTTAAGTGAATTCCTGTAAGTAGTCAAAGCCAGTTTAGACTATCCTAAGGATACAGTGCCCTCTACAGTTCTCCAGATAAAAATGAAAATATTTCCATTAAAGAACTGGGTTAAACTCTTGGATTTTAAATAAGGCTTTAACAAACAAACAAACAAAAAAATACTGGGAGAATGTATTTGTATATGTGAACATGCCCTTCTATCTATTTATTCTTTATACCCACTATTTTCCCTACTGAAATTTCATCTGATCAGAGGCATCTGATCATTAACATTTACCAACTACAGCCTAAATATAACAGCATATAAACTATTGGCCACTTATTTTGCTGTTTTACCCAGGCACTCACTGGATCGTTCTTCCTCTCATTATCCTTAAAGCAAACACTCTACCAATGAACCAAATCCCAGGCCCAGTCAAAATATCTTTTTGGTTGATATCTAACTGCTTGGAGGCTGTAATTTTTTTTTAAAGCTTCCAGAGTCTTTGTGGTGCAGATAACTTACTATTTAGAAACCATTGCCAAGTCAAGTTCTAGAAGAAATTCTACTTTTTACTTATTTATGACATTGACTCTGCTTATGTTCTCAGGCTGGTCTTGAACTCTTGGGCTCAAGTGATTCTTTTGCCTCAGCCTGACCAGTACCTGGACCGCAGGTGTGTATCACAATACACAACTTTC
The DNA here is from genome assembly GCA_004024765.1 of Zapus hudsonius. Taxonomy (NCBI): domain Eukaryota; kingdom Metazoa; phylum Chordata; class Mammalia; order Rodentia; family Dipodidae; genus Zapus; species Zapus hudsonius. The sequence goes on from PVHP010012036.1 coordinate 42,309, forward strand.
AAGAAAGAATTTAAAATTTTGCAATTGGGAAATTAAAGTGAATACATTCTGCCACGTGGAAGATTTTTCTCTGTGTGGTGACATCCAGCTAGGTGCTTGATATTGTGTTTAGGTTATACTTTATATAATCACAGATTCCTTGATACATATTCAGATCTGTACCTTTTAGTAATGTAAGTATACAAATATCTGGGTATCTTTTGTATTATTACTTTAGGAGCACTTTGTAGAATCATTAATATATTTAACAGCATAATTATGCATTAATAAATTTAACTGCATAATTATGCATTAGTAAATGTTAATGATCAGATCCCTCATACAGACAAATCCATGTGTTTCACTAGGGAAAATGGTGGGTATAAAGAATATATAGATGGAAGAGCAAAAATACTTGTAGCATGTTAACATATTCAAATACATCCTCATAGTATTTTATTGTTGAAGCCTTATTTAAAATCTTAAAGAGCTTAACCCAGTTCTTTAATACATACAGGCCCTGGATGAGATCTTCAACGCTGGGTGAAAAAAAAAAAATTCCCTCAAAATTACCCTAGTACTGACCTATAGCATCCCTCCCCTACCTGTCAAACGTCTTATCCTTCAGAGACCTGAACTTATCCTTCAGCAATGTTTCAGTCCTTCCTTGCCTTCACCAGCCTTCCCTCAGTGCTTCCCACCTAATCTGAGAGCTATCATCGCTTCCCTCCCCTGTATCTGTTACCTAAACATTATAGCTTTGTGGTAGGATAGTTTGAATGCATTTCCCCCAATAGACTCAGGTGTTTTATTAAAACTTGGATTTCTAGTCACCTGGCTAGAAGAGGTCCACTGGGGACAGATCCTGGGTCCAGCCCTAAGGTCTATTTGGGAACAGGTCTGTTTTCCAGCCTAAAGGGTATATAGGGAAGTCTGAGCTCTAGCTGGATTCCTGCTAGTTTTACGCTTGCTTGTGGTACTTGATGTTTGTTTGTGTCTCTCTGCTTGGATCTATGAAAGTGGGCTAACCTCTTCCACTATTGTGGGAATTTCTCCTGGATCTGTAAACTGAAGTAAACCCTTCCTTCTATAAACTGACTACAATAGATTTGGTACAGAGAAGTGGTGTCGTTTCTGACAAGAAATCTGACCATGTGGATTTTGGTCTTTTGGAACTTTTGTGCTAGAAAAATTAGACAGAACTTGCTACTTGCAATTGAAAAATGCCTTCCAGAGCAGTAAGCCAAATTTTATGGACTATTCTGCTGAGAGTTTGAAAATGCTAAGTGAAGAGAGAGTTGTAACTGTAAGCTCTGCTTATGAACTTTCAAAGGGGAAGGAAAGATAGCAGAATACTTTGTTGGAACTGGGCTACTGGATAAAGGTTGGCTGCATTGTTCTGCTCAAGCCCTAATTTAAAACTGGAAAAAAAACCAAGCAAGTTTAAAATTACAGGCACAAAGACTGGTCTTAGTTTACTAAAGCTACTATAAACTGTGTCTGGTTTGGATGCTCATCCCAGCAACGTGAAGCTGACTACAACAGGCTACTTTTCTCCTTTGTTTTTTTTTTTTT